>JAITYZ010000669.1:0-36440 GCA_027744595.1 Paronellides praefectus
CATACGCATCGCCACATCACATACATCAGTAATGCACATTATCAAATCGCATCACAAAAAAAGGACAAAAAAAGAAGTTTGGGTTGGGTCTTCCGTACAAATACACACATAAGAGCAGCTTAAATATACATACATACATACAAGTCATTCGGACAAACACGTGATGAAGGATTCGTTTCGTTAGTTGTTACGCTGAAATATTAAAAGCGATGAAAAATATGATGATAAATTCTGTACCCTCATCTTGATCATGTTCATCATCATCATCATTATACAAATAGCACACACTTGTGTATTTCAGGGGAAAAATATATGAGTTGTGTTTGTAACTGAGTTTGTGACGGTGATTCAAAACTCATATTTTACACTTTTAGCTTGTTTCATACCAGCAGCAAGGCAATCGAACAAAAAAATTGAAAATACTCTCTACTAAAAACTCTTTTATCTTCACTCTTGAATTTTATCATCTAAAGGATATGCATGAATTATTGATAAAGGGTGATTATGATTTTTATATAAAAAACTATTTTTTTTCTTTTCACTCATCCTACTTTTTTTGTGTGATGAAGATTTATTTCATGCCCAAGTGTTCTCCTTTGGCTTGCGTGCTTAACAAACGAAACTTGAATTATCTCTTCTATCCTCTTCTATAATTTATGCACAAAGAGCATATGCACAAATATGGTATTAAGCTTTGCAAGTTTTTACCCCTGAGGTAAATCAGAAAAAACAACAGATTTTAAAAAGTGAGGACACAAAAAAATTGACTCCACTTTTGTCTTGTGCTGCTGCTGACTGCAAAGTATTAAATTTAATATGTTGGTATTATGCATATTGATGGTTGTGGAATGGCGGCACCATAACACATCGAATTGACTGCCTAAAAGTGAAGGTATTTAGACAATCAGAGACACAACCAAGAGGAATTTTTAAAATTATTGCGAGAAAGAAAGAATGTGTATTTATATGACAGTTGTATTCCATATGGCTTTTTACACGCGTGTAGGGGAACATTAGATCAAAAAGGCAGTTGAGAACGAAACAATTTATTTATTCTATTTATTATGCACACTCTTTGAATATATGCTTTAAAATGTGATTAGTATTCAAATGTGCCCATTGATTTTTTCCCCGTTTATGATGATGATGATAGAGTGGGGAGAACAAAAGTAAATAAATTTTCATCAGACCATTTTTTTGTCGGATATTTTATTGCGTGTGTGTCTGAATATTATATTGTTAGCATGTTTGACGCAATACATGCAAAATGTTTCATTTCACAAAATTAATAAACGTATTTTTTCAATTTATTTTTTCAGGAGTTGTTGGAAGAGGTCCTCAAACAACCAAAACCCTTCCCAATGGTTGTTTTACCCCGCCGTGGAGGCTACTGGGTGGAAGGTGCTGGTTCCGAGAGTCCCCAAGAATTTTCCTGTTCATCCCTCTCCGGTTGCAATCACACAGGAACAATGCCAAAACCAAAGATTGACCAGGATGAGACCGCTTTAGCATACAGAAAATATTTCCTCGGAAAGGTAAGCACGAAAACTCACTCAGTCAGCACACTTTTTTTGTGTACTAATGCAGCATAAATTTATAAAAATTACATATATTCATAATAATATGGTTTCGAAACATGCACACAATGTGGCGCGTGTATAAAAACATGTACGTAAGGTACATGTTCATGTTGGGCATTTAATGCATATAATAATAAGATATACATTGTTTCGTTTTGAAATGCGATAGACAAAAATAAAAAAAAAGAATTCAGCTGCCAGTTGGTTTTTTCTTCTTCTGATTTTTATGACACTCATTATTATCTCCTGGACTTAATCTTTTGTACACACACAAAACGTAACATTCCATATTTTTTTGAGCTGCTTATTAGCATTATTGTTTAGCTGTATGGAGTGAGTGGAAGAGCTCGTTTTAAAAAAAATCATTTTTGATGATAGGGGCCAGGTGTGCTCATTTATCGATTTGTAGAGGAGGGGCCACTTGGCAATGAATTCACTTTTTCTGTGAATATTGTTCAAGAAGATAAATCCTGTGAGCTAAAATAAATGCAAAGTACACATAATAAGCTCAACTCACTCCACTCCTGCTGATGGTGATCAATATCACATTGAATATCAATAAAGCTGGTCAGGAAATCAAAAAGGCCATTAAGCCATTTGAGCACACATACAATAAAAACAAAAAGTTGCCTGCCTTGCTGGCAGTACCTTACACTATGGCTTATCTTACACATTAAATACGGCAAGGTATACGGTTCAACCAACTAAAGTTATTGAACTTTTGCTTTAGGAAAGAAAGGTAAATAATAAATTACGTGGCAAGTTAACAATATTGTTTTCAATGTTATCATAATCATATAATGTGCAAGTATTGTTGATTGCAAGGAAAGTGAAACGTATTCCCTGCTGGACTACTACTCCTGTATTTTGTACACAAGAAGAAGGGTGGAAACAACTCGAGTGTTAATACAAGGAATTTAGGATCGTGTTTTGTTGGCTTCCTTCAAGTATTTTTTTAATTATGCATCCCTTCTTCTTCCTTCACAACAAAGTACACAGTGTGTACTACACACACTGTTCTACATTGCATTTGTGTGCTGCTCGCTCATAAGAATTTCTGAAGGAAGCTGGGAAGGTCAAGGCGTAATGCAGTGGTGATCAACATAATAATCAGCAAAGTAGCATTGTAGTAAAGGGCCGAGCTGCTGTTGTATGACAAAAGGGAATAACTTTGCATGACTCTGGTCATTCAATAAAATATCCTATTATGTAAGTAAATCTGTAGCTTTCATGTCTCAAACAAAGTGTTTTCTTGTGCACGTTTCTTCAAAAGTAATAACATTACGATTACAATGACATTGTCAGAAATCATATATATCAAGCAGACATTTTGTGATTATCTGAGACTCTCTGAGTGCGTAAACACAAACAAGCGAGATGGATGGATATTATGAATGTCGCTACTTACTTCAAGAAAAACCTATTTCATTTTGATGAAAAAGGGTACGCCTAAAAATTATTATTCGTCGTGTATCATTGAGAAAAAGGGCATAAAAATTGTAATAAAATTATTTGTATTGATCACAAAAATCAAAATAATAGCAGATTAAATATGATACAGGGTAGTTCATGTATCTCATGCCTTTTTGCATGCATCTCAATCTCAATATGTAATGTACCCATGCACTCTGCCTGATTTGCTTTCATTATTTTTAGTGCTTCCAAAGAAAAATAGTAATGGCAATAGGAATGAGGACGATGATGATTGCCGATTATATATAGAGGATGATAGTTTATGGTGGCATATGAATGCTCAATGCTCGCATTTAGAATAACTTCATAATCCCCATCATCATTGTCCACACATCAGTGACTAGACTAGTCTTGGTAACTTGGTATTGAGTTCTGCAGCTCGTCTGGCCGTTAATTTCGCCTTTAGTATGTCTGTATGTTATATATGAGGTGTTCATATTCCTAACATAACACATCTACACTTCTACACACATGCAATTTAATAAAAAAACCAGCAACAGCTGCTCAGATCCAATAATTCATCCATTTTTCTACTTTAGTCAGAGAGATAGAGAAACGAAGCGAGCACACAAACCAGCATTAGATTAAAACGATATATTGTACAAGTTGCAAGTGGCAATAAGTCGTTGAACAGGCAGACAAATAGACAGTTTTGTATGCTATCAACTTTGCTCACTCGCACTCACTATATCTCATTATTATTATCATCATGACACATGAGATATACAACACTCTTGCACATCAACAACAACTGCAGTCCTCCATACACACAGCATGCAGGAGTAAATAATTCAATATGCTGATGATCATGATCATGGTAGAGTTTGTTATCTTGTTACAGCAAAAACACAACAATAACGTAACAGCAGAAAAGGACAGATACCAGGTAGTTTTATACTGTGTACAGCAGAAAGGCAGGCAGATAATATGGAAAGGGAAGAGAGGGTAGTGGAAAAGAGTAGGAAATTAGGGTCCTATTTTCCTCTCAACTCAAAAAAAACTACTCATGAATTTCATTTGAGGTTTGTTGGAAAAGGACTCTCATCATCGTCATTTTGTTGTGTGTGTGTGTGTGTGGACATCCCAAAGAGCAGCATGGGCTTATACTTTATGCGCATTTTTTATTTCTAGCACATCACGAACAAAAGTTGACACATAATAATATGTGTGCATTCAATAGATGGAAATGCGACTCTTTTATAATATTCGAAATGACTTGAAGTTTTTATTGGAGAATGTCTGAATAGCGTGATGATGAAGAGAAAAGGATGATCGTGATGTGATCTCATAATAAAATAATGTACAAAAGGAAGCAAGAAATATATCCAGCTTATTAATGTCAACTACTACAGCACAGCTACTGTGTTTTGTAATGTGTGTAGAGAGTAGAACGAACAGGGAAAAAATTAATTTTTCCAGTAGCACTTTTTTTCTGTTGTGCGTACATAATAAAAAGTTATTGTCTGGTTTAAATGTTATTTGTACTGACAAAATAAAGAGGGAAACCTATATAATAATAATATGTCATGTCACTTCCAAATTCATTTATTTCAAACAGAAGCTCACACTCAACAAAAAGAGTGCATGTAACAAGGAAAAAAATATAACAATAAGTTATATATTTGATACTTGTGGTGATGCTGTGGTGTATCATATAATAAATATAAATAGATATACAAAAAACGATTTTTGAAGAAAGCTTACAAAAATTACGTCCCTGTTTTCCACATCCTTTTACCAGTGAGCATTATTTAGGTATCATTATTATCATCATCTTTTCAATAAATCGTGGCAGAAAGAGAAACTTGTATAATTTTATGTTTAGCTTAATATCTACACCCCATCCTGATCATTATTAAGCTTGCTTTATCCACTCTGCTCTCCCATTCTGTCTAATATACTTACATGGAATAGGTATATGCTTTGATTTTTGTTTTCAATTGTTCAAAAGCGTTCATCATTTTATACCGTATTAGCTGACTCACACACACACACACCCATTGAAATTGTCAATAAATAAAATATTATTGAAATGATTTTCTTAAAATATCTCTGCTTTTGCTAGAAAGGCATAATCCGCTTAAAAAGGATGATTATTACATACGACAAGGAAATCTGCTGATGCTTACATGATGCACGCAAATAGTTATAAATATTTTTTTAAATATAGCAATCGAGAGTGTTGAGTGAGTCAAGATAAAAAAATAAATATACAATGTTGTAAAAAAAATGTTGAAGGCAAAATTTTACATGCCTCGTGTGACGTCTGTCGTTGTCAATATATATATTTTTTTCTCAAACTTTCAATTACCTGTGGTTATATTGTGACTGAAGAAAATAAGATGATGATAATGCAATGATCACGGTGACATTATTGTCGCACATAAAAAAAGGAAAGGTGCGCAAACACAAAAAAAAAGTTTATAAAAAACCGTGTATTACATTGCACCCCCAGTTTCACCATAAAATGATGATCGTACAAAATTTCTAAAAGTTACTCTTTTCTCCTTTTGTCATTGCAACACATAACATGGCATCGGAACTCGGAACAACAGCTACTTACTTGCTAGCTAGCATGTAGAGAGTCTTATTACTACCATCATCATCTTTTTTTATCCTTCGTTAGATTTCCTTAACAATTTCGAATTTCAATCTACCTTCTTCTCTGATTCCTTTTATTATTTGTCTTTCCTTACTCCTCCGTTTCTTTGTGGGATTGGGTTTTATGCGCTTGCATAGTTTTCCTGTGAATTGCACACGACATTATGGTATGTTCAATCAAATTGAGCCGCCAATACCACCACCACAACCTTTTATTTTATTTTTTTTGCAAAAATTGCCCTGATTATCATCATCATCATCGACATGATGATCGATATTTTTTCTTTTCTGCATATATCCTTATACTAGTATTTGGTATGTATGGCACACGTCTATATATTTTCATCCCCTTGTGATGGATTTATAGTCTTTGTGAAAAAATCTTGCAAAAAATCTATCCTTGCGGAGGAAATGCCAGGAATACGAAGAAAAAAATCCATCATTTATGGGCTAAAAAAGATCGATGAAGGAAAACAAAAGTAGAATTCTTGTTGAGGAGGAGAAGGTGGTGGTGGTAGAAAAGTATGCACAAGGTCACAGTCAAATTATATTGATATCCGTTATCCGTATAAAAATCTCGCCTTCTTGTGTGACGATGTATATGTCTGTTACGTATGTACTTTGTTCAATATTCATTCCTGTTTCTGGGTCTGGGTGATTGTGACGGGCAAATCTATTATATCTTTAGACAAGTATAAAAAATATAATACTATCAAAAGGCCACTTGAACAAAATGAATGAGAAATACATAAATTGTATTATTTCTGCCACGTCGAGTCGAACACAAGTTTTATATAAAATTATGTCATTTTGCCTGGTTGAGTTATGTTGGTTGTGTGTGGAACAATGTTGAGTACGTGAGCACCCCACAAGAAAAAAAATGCTTTGGTGGGGAGGTGTATTGGAATCAAATGTAAGAGGGCTTAAAAAAAGATGAAATAATGATTTTCATTTAGCAATTTTGATCATACAACAAGTCCAATAAAAAGAAAAAGTGTAATCTCATGCACTTCTAAGGACAAATTGAATCATAACTCGTAACTTTGTCTGATCTCGTCCTAAATGTGCCTCTCGTTATATATTTTCTCTATAGAACATATATAATATATATTACTTCATTGTTGATGTTGTTGTTGTGTTTAAGTAATAAAGTAATAAAGTAATAATAATAATGGTAGGTATAAAAAAAGTTTTTGGTGGTTGTAGGATGTAAATGTATAATAATATAATAATGTATTTAGACAAAAAAACCTGCTGCTGTCTGTTTTTGCTCAGGTTACTTATTTTAATGGCTACTTTTTTATAGACATATCTCTGCTTCTGCGCTCTCAGATTTAAAAAAGAATATTGAAATATATGGTCAAATGCCAGCTGGTGTGGTTTGTATGAAGGATTTTTACATGATTTCACGCGATAAAGCCAAATTAGTACAAAAAAAAGCGAGTAAAAAAATAATATCTCCTTCATTTTGTATTAAGAGATAAGTCCAGCAGTCAAATCATAGAAAGGCAGGTAAAGAAAAAAATGGTGTTGGCTGTGCGGTGGTGGATGATGGTGGTTTGTTGGCATTTTTTTACCCGGCAACACAAAACACAAGCATTATATATTATAGCCTTTACCTTTACACCATATTATAATAAAAACGCAATATGTTACGTGAGCATATTATCTTCTTTTGTCAAAATATCTTGTGTAAAAATTGCAGGTGAATAAAAAAAAGTATCTATGATCTAATCCACCACCACAAACAAAAAGCTACCTATATGGCAAGATATACTACATAATACATTTATGCTTTTACATCCTCTCTCCTGACATTTTCACACATGCATGCGTGTAGGTAGTCTAATTCTAATTTGTAGTTTGGACTTGCTCTCGTGTGTTCACCAGCAGCAGCTCAACCTTGCTCCTGCTTCTTTCTGGCCTGATATCATATTGTGATATTGGTAAAAAAAGGGTTGTGTACGTCCATATTATATTACCTAGAACAATTCTGACTTTTTTTATTTTGCTAACCGACCAACTTTTTCTTTTATACCTAAATTATCTGCTTGTATATCTATCTATGTAGGTATGCGCATAAATATTTCCAAATGAAATGCCTTTGCAGATAGGTACCAAATTACCAAAGAATGTAAGCATAATAATAATAAGAATGAAACGTAAATGATGGAGTTGGTTAAGGATCNTTTTTTTTGCACACACACAAAAAACTGCTATATATCTCTTTACTGCTGGTGCGCTATATAAGCCATTCGATTCGTAAGATTATTTGGTTGTTTTTGCATGAGTACAATACGATTTTGCACAGCTTGTTTTATGGATGCAAAAACTATGTTGTTAAAAATTACTATTGTCATTGTCATTCATTGCCGTTACACATTTTTTATGACTTTTTTTCAACGTTGGATTCTGTTGTGCAGAAAAAATGTGAGAGGCTTTTTGAAATATCCATCTGTTTTAAATTGGAATACTTTAAAACTATTTATGAACGTTGTATATAATATTATTATTGTATGATCTTGCACATATATTTTTTTCTTAAATTGCTGTCAAAAATTTAAAAGTTATTTATTTATTTACGAGTTAATGCTGACAAGTTTTAGTATATAGTAGGTATGCAGAAGGGAAAAATTTTGCTGTGAAAAATAAAGATCTTTATGACATATGATTATACCGTATTGTTGCAAAAAATATGTAAATTAAAGCTTCATACGTTTATTCTGGAATTTGTATACGTGCACGTTTATCCCTACTTTGAATAATAATATCCTTGTTTTATGTAGTCAAGTTTTGCTGGAGGAAGCTTGTTTTAGGCTATGAATTGTGAGTTCATAAAATAATCCAAGTCAGCCATAATTTCGTGACATTTGACAAGAACCAGAAAAAAACAAAAAATATATAATTGTATGATATCTAAAGTGTTTTTGAATGATCAGACCACTTTTTTCTGATGATGACTTACTTTTTTATGTAGCATTTTGGCCTGTTAGAAGAAACAACTTTTTTTATAAATTTAGGTATAAATTCTAAAAGAGGCAAGATTAAATAAGCAAATGAAACCAGCAGCGCAGAGATACAGATATTCGGCTGCATCAACGGCGACGGCATGGCATTAGTACTTAAACAAGCAGATTTTTATGGACAGCTTAATCTATATAAGAGGCTCCCTTATTTGGAACTGTGTCAAGTAGGTTTTTTTTAATTCAATCCAACAACCTTTAATCCAACAAAACCTTTTCTTATTGAAGAAAAAGAAAAAAACATGGCCATTGTGTCTCAGCAATTTAATATTATAGCTTTAAACTCGCAAATCTTGGATGGAAAAGAATCAAAGTTTGACTCAAATTTGTCCATACATTAATATTAGTATTATGTATGCTTATTTGTATGGAAGGTTGTATCATTCCTTGACACAATAATCGCATTTCATTTTTTTGCAAATATTCAAGAAACACACATGCATTTGTTATGTGTAAATTTTTGTTTGAATTGCTGCAATAATCCAAACTGGTTACAAGTGAGATTTGACATGATATAATTTTCAAGTTTTCAACTGAATTAGTGAGTGCGTACACTGGGTACACTCCTCAAGGAAGAAGAACAAATAATCCTACAACAGCCATCAGCTCAACCATGTACGAATGTCAATCAAAATCAACTTGTTTATTTACTCTTGTGACGACATGTCAATAACGTTGAAAAAATGAAAAATGGCATATTTTTATAAAGTACAACGTTAACGTTTTTTACTCTGGGTTAAACTTCTTTAAGTTTAATTAACTGGAACTCATCATTCAAGTCGTATGATGATGATGAATAAAAGTAGTCACATGTTTTCCTGATTGAGGAGGAGTTATTCTCCTTCTCCTGGTTGCACTGATGGCCCCTAATAACTTATCTGGACAATTTGTGTGGCGTGGTGCGCAGTAAATTTTGATAATGGCTTTAAAAATATTTTGATGTAAAATATAACATATTACTTTTAATTTCTTATGAGAAACCAGCAACATTTATATAAATGCATAATACATAATATAACGAATATCATAGTAAAAATGCATAATTATATATCTTTGCCATATCCTAGCTCCTCACATAGCATACTATAACTCATACCCACACGGAACAACAAACTTGTATGATGAGACGAGCCCATATCTTCATAATAATAATCAAGTGCAAGTGCATGTTAAAGCATAAAATGTAATATGGGGATGCAAGAAGAAGAAAAAGCAATCTTTCCGACCTAGGCATATCATAAAACACATTTGAAATTTATTACTGCATCGTTATGATGATCTGGTTCTACTAATCCCAAATTATTTATGTAGATTCTTGGTAGAAGATGAGGACTTTGGCAGCAGATGAAATAAACATTTTCATATTTATTGGTTTTGTTTAGTCAGAGCAGTTCCACACGTAATGAAGAAGGGGAAAGGGTGAAGTGGAATAAATAAGTTATAAAAGTATTATTTCATGTTTTATGCGGAGCAGCAGTGCAATGGTTAGCAATAAAGAATACTTTATCAGTTGAACTTGCAATGAAATTAACTGTGGTGCATATGCTCTACACTCACTCACACACCAACGCGTGGTAATTTGATATGATTTATAGCGACACTCTTTCGGCAAAAAAAAGTAATTTAGGAGACATAATGATGCTATTAATATTACCAACTACAAACGATCTATATATCAATAAACATGATTTTCTGGATATATAATAAAATGTGATATGATGATTTACCTACGCATAGTGTTTTATAGACTACCTCCTCTTCTTCTTTTCTCATCTTCCAAGTTGTTTGTTTGGATGTTTTGTATGTGAGTTACAGTGAAATGAATTATTAACGCGCATTAACATTATTACATTACGTATAAATTTTACTTGTGTCGATGAACGGCGAGAGAACTCTTTCCCGTTTCATAATTCAAGTAACCTTTGCTTACTTATAACGACAAGACATACTCAAAGATACATAAATTCATATAGTTAATCACGTATGTATAAATAACAAACCAAGTTAGATGAATTATATATATTATATATATTAACGTAACACAAGAAGGTGCCGCTTCTTCTGTAAGTGTAGAGCTTTTTATAAGACATGTTGCATTTTGCAATTATTTTTATCGTTATCATATCAATTTGATTACTTGATCTCGATACTTGATCAATAATGGGCGTAAAAAAAGAAGAAGCATTTTCGAGAAATTTTTATAGCTTTTTGTTGAGAAATTCCCTGGCACACTGCTAAATAAAATGTAAGTTAAACTATAAAAAAAAGTTTTATGAAACTTGAATCATATATTCTGGTTCATTATTTGGCTTGAACATTCCGTTCACTATTCATTTTAATTAGATAATCACATGCTTCAATACATCCCCAGTCGGAATTTGTATGACAACATTAATTAAATTAAATGTTAACACAAAACTTTCCAGTTTAAAAGTTTTACTTTATTTCATGTAATTTTACACGGTTAAATGATGGTTGTTAAATGGGCAACTTTATTGTAATTTTATGCGCCCAATATTTATTTTAATTACACGTCATTAATTATTAGGTCATGCCTCCTTCGTGCTAAAATATTATTAATGTTGACATATATACATGTACAGAGAGAAAAAACAGCATGAATTTTTTTCAAATAGTAGCTATAATAATAATTAGCCATCAAACTTTTTGGTGTGTGTATAATTTGAAGGCACATATTAAAGTAATGAAGCATGCCCTGCTGCTACTGATTGTGAGCATGCACGACACGACGACACGCTACCTGAATCACAAAATTGTTATTGTCACACTTGACTTTGACTAAAAAGTTTGTATCTTTTTAAAAAATGAAAGTTTAGCAAGGTTTCTGCATCATCTTCATTTTTTTTATTCTTGCAGAGCTTACCTATTTCGAGATAATAAATTTTAAATAAATAAACAACCATGTGTGTCCTTTAGGCAAACTATATATTGCTTCAACAAAGTAAAGTAGCAAAAAAACATATCTATTATTATAATATTATGCACATACATATTTTACATGTTAATGTAGAATGTCAATCCACCATACAAAAAGAATTCACAACTGTCACCTTTAAAAAGTGTTTTTTTTTCTGGGATTTCACAATGGAGATTTGTAAGCAGATCTCGCGTGAAGGTTGAAAATGAAGGATGCATGCAAAATAAGTTGGATGAGATATGATGAGATGATGAAGATGACGATATATTTTAGCGTGATCTCAGACACATTTTTTTTAAAAATTCAAGAAACACGTAGCATCTCTATATATTTTATATAATAATCATCATTTGAATGTATACATTTAAATGTGTAGTAACTTATTATTAAAGATGATAATAAGTGTGATGTGATGCACATACATACCTACCCTATACACATATATTTGTGTGTGGGTGTCTACTGTCCACTTTATAGAGAATAAGAAAGATAAATTGCTTGATCTCGATTGCACAATGCGTATATTATTACGTATTAACATGCATTAATATATCACATTGATGATGATGATGCTACACGACTTCTTTTTTTGTCTTGTTATTGTTGCTGATGATGATGGTGTGTGGTGTGGAGGAAGGATACGGTTACTTTTTTATGCTACGTAATTCTTATATTCTTCTCATTCGCCGTATATTTTTTTTTTTGAAAAAGGTTATTCAATTACAAAGGACATGTAATAATGTTTTTTTTCAAATCTGGATATATGCATACTGCATAGCTATATTACATGTATACAATGGAAACTTGATATTTTCCATAGAAGGCTTGAAAAAAAGAACAAACGAAATGGTTGTCGAACGGAAATTTATCTTTCTTTTATATCAGAATACTATCACAAAGAATTAATACTAAAAAGGTAGAGGGTAATGAGAAAGAAGCCTTATATTCTTTTAAAGCTCTCTGTTGTACTGTACTACTCCTAATAATTGTACAATGACTATAAGAAGTACTTTTCATGAATTATCATCATCATCCTTTCTTCTTCTTCTGCTCAAGGAAGAAAGGCGAAGACACTGAAAGTGGTCTTAATGCAATTAGGCACGGTGTATTGTTCTTGTAATAACATGATGATACAAAGCTATTTGATGATAATACACTCGGTATAAAAAAAGTGGAGCGGACCAGAAAACGGCAGTTATCCATGCTAGGATGATAGGAAACTCTGCTACTGCCGCTGCTGTGGAAAAAATAATAATAAAGAAAAGTGGATTAAATTGTGTATGAAATTACATGGCGATATCTAGTAAAGGGCAGATACAAAAAAAGAAGCATTTTTCGATCATCATCATTATTACTGTGTATACGGTGTACGCAGAGAAATGTCTAACAATAATAGTTATGTATGTCTTTAGGTGTTTTTATGAAGCGGGGTTTTTATAGGATATTTTTGTCTCCCGTGTGTGTATGATGTAGGCTGCGCGCATGCCAAAAATATAAAATGAATGAATATATATATCGGTACAATAGCGAAAATACTATGACTATAGCAGTTTATGGCTCTCATTATCAGCGATTACCTCCTCCTCAAAGTTGTTACTACTCGGAATATAACAATGTAATTTGCAAATTCGATGTTATTGTTGAGTCTATAAAGTTGATCATGGTCCTGCCTGATGATGACAGCTCTGTGTAAAGAAAATATTTTTTTTTGGATGGATATGGTTTAAGGCGAATAGAAGGGAAAATTGCAATTTTCGGAGACCAAAAAACCGCCCATTCCGGATCCAACTTTTAAAAGTCTGTGGCGTATAGACAAAAACGACTTGTTTGGGCTATATATTTTTTTGCTACATTAATTTAGAAAATTATCATTTTTTTTCAAAGATAGACAGAAAGATATTTATATTTGTGTGTACATAAATGAATCACTTTTTCTGTTGCTTTATTGCTTACATGTTGATGATGATGTTTATGATGATTATCATCATCCCCATACCCCCATTATCCGATCATCATCATCATCATTATCTGGGCATTGCAATTATATTATATTTGATGGATTGAGTATATAATATACAATTCATTGATGATTATGTGGTTTATGCCAACAACAGTACAAATTACCAAGTCAAGCCAAACAAACCATTTTAGTGGCAACAACCGAGAAACAACCGTTAGAGTCTTGGGGCTGTATAAAGATTGAAAACATCTATATCTCTTTCTGTGTAGAGTAACAAGTCATCAAAATCTGTATAGACGATTCTCTTCACCTTCTCTCTCTCTCTCTCTCTCTCTCTCTCATCTGTCCAACAATCGTGTAAGTAATGTCATGTTGATGATTTTAAAACAAGTGATGATGAGATTGTCATTATTGCTGTGTTTTCACACACAGACACACACTTGTTATTATACTCTCTCCCGTAGCACATTTCAGCCTCATTCCTCATTCACACATCTTATCTGCTATACATAATTAGACCTATAATTAATGCTAATGAGCCAAAGATAATAATTATACATGGATGAGTAGCCGTAGTAGTAGTGGTAATACTAATGCATAACAAAGTGCTTCACTTTCATTCATATATGTATAATTTGTTTGTAAACTGCATAGAAGAGTACACTGAACTACATTTGATTAGCCAGCTTGACTTGACTGACTGACAACGAACAAGTCATTGTGTTGATGATGATGTTGATTTGTTTGAAAATGATGTCGATGTGTAGATGCTCACAAAACATCAGGGCTAAAATAGGTCTTTAAAGGGTTATTAGAACTTTATTTCTCAAAGAGAAACAAACACTTACTTGATGACCATATACACAAAACACAGCAAGTTGTGATAAAACTCTCAAATTCCTTATCATTTTGTTTGGTAGGCCAGAGGAAACCATATAGATTCTTTTTTGCAGTAGGCGACAAGGGAGATAATGGTGATGATGAGGTATTTTCTGTTGTGGTAAAATACTACACTCTTCTCTAGCGGGAGACTATATAGAGGTTTTTGGGGTCTTGTGAAAAGTATCAGAGAGGTGCCAATTAATCATGTCAAAAGAGGACAAAAGGTGTAAACGATGTATATGGGATTATTAATACTAAACTCAATGAAAGCTTGTCTAGATACTTCTAATTTTTACCTTGGCTTGTAGGAAATGTATATCAAGCTTGGAAAGTCATAGTCATCACACGTCATCATCGTCCTCATCACTATCATCTCTAAAACTCTGAGACATACACACACAAAAGTCACAAAACATCATGAGCAGAGAGACCTGATGAAATAATGAGTTATGACGAGACCAAACCCTCTTTGGTTGCTAACCACCACTGCTGTGCTCTGATCTCACTTTGTAATTATAAATATACCTGGTTTGTTTTATCCATCATCATCATGGCAAAATGCTACATTGACTTCTCTTCTTCTTTTTCTGCTTGTGTGCCCATAAAGGCAGCCAGGAAAGCCGTGTTTTTGTTAAACAAAAGCATGACAGAAGTTGACACTTCAATTATGGAGGCTTTTTGTGTTCAATAGATAATAGGTTTGACGTTGACATTTCTGGGATGTACCACTTCCTCATTAGCACCGTATGTGTTTGTGTGTGTGCGTTTTTGTGACCTAAAATCTGTGTCTTGTTTCCTATCTGGATATATGATGATTGCTATTATTATTATTATATATTGTGTATCCCCATATAAGTGTATGGTTTTGTTACCGAGAAGTCGGAACGGTCACGTTGTATTTCTAAATTACTATTGGTATTACGTTTGCTTTTATAATATAACATTATAGTAGAGTCTAAATAGGCCACATTTCATAATAAAAGCAAGGTCAACATACTCTACTCTTCAATTTTCAGAAAAAAAAAGATCCTTTGCTTTTCCTTATAAAACGACTTGAGATTATACGGTAATCCAACCCAATAATACCCAATTCTTTTTCTTATGGGATTTTAGCAAAAGCGGACAAGACTTTAATGTGTACACTCATCATCATCACATCATCAGTCTCCAAAATTTTATCTGATTTCAAGGTGCATTACAAAGTCATTAAATTGTAAGGATTGGTCTATAACGTGCTCAATGATCACACACATTTATTGTCCCCTTCACTGTGTCCAATAATAATCTTGAATAATACAAAGTAATAAAATCGTGGCAATTTCTATTTACCTTTATCATACTACTGCTCGTTAAATAACGATTGGACAAAAAGGAGTGCGGTTAGCTAGAGAATATCACTCTTTTGCATTATAACGAAAATTAGTTGTTTGATTGATTGGTCAGCATTACCAATTTACCCGGTTGAAGGCTGTTCGCTTCATTAAACTAAAATTAATTTAAATTATCAAGACACTTTTCCTGTTGTATATTCATTTGCAAACATTTAATTGCTAACAAGTGACGTCAACTAGCTAGCAGCAGTCAAAGTCAAGTATCGGACAAGCAGGTGTCGTAAAAGTAATCACATTTAATATGATATTAGTAGACAGGTAGACATTGAAACAAACACGCATATTTTGTATACCTTAATATTCCATCAAATAAATAAATTAAATTAAGAGTAGACGCAGAGGTATGCAATATTTGCAAACTACCTCTCGTCTCAAGGACCATTCTCACTTTTGCTCAGTCCGCAAAAACTGTCGAAATATAAAACACGACGAGGATAATGGCATGAGCGCAACGCACGCGTCAATTATGAGTATTGTCGTTGAAGAACCAGTTATCATCCTTTTTTATGCATACTATACAGTTTATCTCTAAACACACTCTTTAAAAAATAGTGTGTAAATTGATTGTGCAGGACAGGAGAAGGAGGAGATATGTATATTTTTAATTTTGACTTAAACTAACTTGGTTAGTGTTCAGCAAAATGACTTAAGAGTTGTAACTTTAGACGATAAAAAACTTACTGTTTTATGCAATGTTTGTGTTTATGATGATCCCCGTATCGCATATCACATCCCTTATTATGCTCCTTGTTACTACTACGTTGTAACTTGCCTTGAATCTGGGTCAGAAACCAGCGGTGGTAGCGGTAGTCATCTCATATTACTGAAAATCCCTAGTGTTCTTTTGTCATGGAGTGTGGAATAATAAAGAGCTCATGCATATTCTTCGGACTTGAACATAAATATACATGTATAATATAATCTACCTAGCTACATTTTATGTACTGCTGCTGCTGCGGTGTGCAGAACTTGGCGATGATGATGAAAGTGGCAAACGCCACAATGATCCTTTTTTTTCTAGAAACCCAGAACTCTACCTACATTTATTTCAAATTCATAATCACTACTACACTCCTGTCTCTCACATTTTTTTCTTGAATAATGTAATATGAAAAGTTTCTTTTTTTGCATACATAGGCGCACATTTCCTCTTGCTCAGGTAGCAAAAGCTTGAAAGCACTTTACGTTTTTAAAACATAAATACATTCACAGTCGTAGTAGACTGTGTCATGGCCCGGCCTGGGGTTGACTTTGACTTGAGTTTAGAAATTATTATTATTATTACCTATATACATATATGTTAACCTGTTAGTAGACATGTGTGGCATGTATATTTTTTATGTTTTAATATTCTAAACTCAGGTTGAAAGGTTTGCAAGAAATATGTTTTTATTTTTAACGCAATATGTATGTGTGTATCAAATGGAAGAGAAACAAAAGTGCCATATATAAAGTGCTCACGTAATATTTAAAATCATGTTTAGCATTTAATTTCATCCTCCTGAAGTGAGTGACCCATTTTTATTCACTTTAAAAACTTTTGACTTGGTTTCTTTCTCAATTGACTTGTAATCTAATGACGAAAATGTCCTTTCAGTGAGAATATGTGTAAGGATATGTGTGGGCTGCTGTGTCATCCCATTGAGTTGTTATAAAAAGTAGGATTGCATATATATGTTATGTAGGAGAAGTGTATAGTGGATTATTGAACTGTGCCGAAAAACTCCAACTCGTTTTAAACGAATAATTCATAGATCAATTTGTACTCCAACTTGAGGATATAATGATGCAAAGAATTGAGTGAGTAAATAGAGAGGTGTAATATAAACCTCTAGTTTTATTTGATACCCTTTTTTCCTACCTGCCCACGCCATCAACAAACAAGTAAAGACAGGATGTGTTTTTTGATAAAAAAAAGTGAACACACTTCACAGGTGATACATTATCCATCAAACACAAACTCAAGAAATAGGTATTTAGGACAAAGTTGATGACAACATCAACAGTAGCAGCAGCAGCACACAAAAGCAAAACAACTTCTTTTTTTGAAGGTTTATATGTATATAAAAATAGTTTTTTAATTATGTTCGTCAACAGAAATAAGAAGCTTTTATATTTACAAACTCTCACCCTCTTCCACTCCAACTCACTTTTTTATATAAGCAATTCGGTTGTAAAAGAAAGTAGTACCAAAAGAACATGAACAAAAAATTATGTTTTTCAAAATATTCAGAGCTCATTCTCCCACTCTTTTTGATGATGTTGATCTCGATTTTTAGAAGAACAACTTCCTGTTCCGCTCCCTTTATACTCGCAATTTTTTTCCCCCAAAAAGATGGGAGCCGGTAGTTGGTGGTATTTTTCTTGAAAAAAAAAATGAATTAGAACAAGCAGGTAAGTACCTGCTTGTGATGGATGTAATGTCGTTGGCTCCGCTGTTTCATTTTGGCCCTTCACATGGTTTGTTTATGAGGAATATTGTGTTATAAAAAAAGTATATGCCCCATTCAAAAATGATGACACGGTCCAGTTTCAATGGAGGCGTTTAAAATTTGTAGTTTTCCATATAAAACACGAAATACACACGACAAAGGAGTTTTTATTATTACTACTATTTTGTGTGTCTGGTTGAATGGGTGTAGTGTAATGGTGGTGGTGGATGAAGCTTTTGTTGTAGTTACCGTAACTTCCTGTTAAAATGTAAGAGAAGATAGACGAGGGGATAACAGGGATTCACCTTGCCCTCAAAATTTCATCTAGTAAGAGTATACTGCGCTGCTGACACGCAGACACACAAAGTGCATAGTATAAGCTCAGGTATATATCATTTCCCATCATTATGATTCGACTGAAATGTACCATTTCTAGTTTTTATGGGCTGCTGTTTGGCTCATCCGCTGAACCCCAAAATGGTATTATATATAAAAAAATGATGCCATATGCATATATATTCAAGCAAGCGATATAATATTACCAAGTCATTTTGTAATGAAATGACGTTGATACAAAAATACGTGGAACTTAAACTAAATATGCTACCTTTGCTTGCCCACTCGTCGACATGTGCGAAGCGACGGAAGGCCCGGAAATGGTGTCCCTTTTTACAAAAAATATTATTGTTCCCACACAAACTGAACTGTAGTCTAACCAGCACGCCGTGCCACATATCACAAAGTAAATGTATCTCTAGCTCTCATTGGAGATGGATGGTTATTTTGTAAAGGTTGTGACAAAAAAGAACGATGGGTAATGATGATGATTGTTTCATTGATTCAATTTGATTCTCAATAACAAAAAAGCCGTGCATATAGTAGTGACCTGTTTTAAATAAAATATATGTTTTTTTAGCTTACTTGGGCGAATCGAATGGATAGAAGAGGGGAAAAATGTAACTGTCGTAGGTAGATTATGTGGGCGTTCCTGGCATAATATTTTTGTTGATTATTGTATGGTTTTTAAAGAACAATATTTTTCTCATTGTGAGTAGTACAGTTGTCATCCGTCATCTCCTCATTTAATCCACTTCTGTTCTAGTAGAGATACTACCACCACAATGCAACGGAAAAAAACTAATGGTGCCCCATCCCATATCCCTTTTTGCTAAGATGCGTATACCTCCTATTCATACAGGATGACAAAATGGAAACTCAGTGTCATCTTCACCATAATTCATTTGTAAAGCCATTTTTATCTCTCGCTCTACCTCACTGAAAAGAAACTATATATAAGGCTATAATTCAATTGCAAAGTAAGCAGATACAGATATTTTGAGCGTTAACAAAAATCTTTCCCTTTTCAAGTTGTTGAGCCAAAGTAATACATATATGACATGTCCTTGCTGACTTGGCCACTATATTCCACTGCTGCTGATATGTTATTTTTTTAAACAACCAAAACTTTACGTGTTTTCAACGGTAGTGAACCTACAAATTGTTTTTTGGTGGTAACATCCTATTCCAATATAAGCTAAAAGTATATAAAGCTGAAAGGGCATTATCCCTAAAAAAATAATCTTCAACTGAATACACAACGGTAATGATAGCATTTTTTATGGATTTCGATGGCCGTCTCTGTAATGATCATCATCATGATTTGTCATACAAAGTGGATTTTATTTTCGTTTTTTAAAAACCATTTGCTAAAGGAAATGCTTATTTGTGCTATACGGTGATACAAATAAAGTATCCCACGGTACACACTCACTAAACACTCATACATCATCATTTATTTACAGGTAGTTTGAAGTGTACACATAAGCTCGTTATATTTTCATTTGTCGAGTTAACTTTATGTATTCAATATTATCTTTTTATGAAAAAAAAAGAATCGTAAAAAAATCAAATTTTCGGTTGGGTACTTTACCCTGCACACTCAAACATTAAAAAGAATCACTTTTGGTCACGGCCTTTTACTCTGTGAAAAAGAAGATTCGCTCTGTTGATTTAGTTAAGCCAAAAAAAAGTAAAAATCAAGAAGCGAAACTTTGTACGAAAGGAACTGATTTTATTTTAAATCGAAGATTTTAAAGTTTTTGTTCCATTAAAAGTACTTTAGCTAGTTCACTAGCTTTTTATAGCAAATATATAGTAGCAGCACGGGAAAATGATAATGCGTCATATTTTTTTTAAAGAAGATAAGACACGATATCCATTATTTTTATCCGTATGCCTACTTTTTTTTTAAAGTGACTCACCTGAGAAAATTATCCTGCTGGGGATAAAAGATTATTATTACCTTACCCTTTCAAATAGAGAGGATGAGCATGTAAGAAAATCGTAAAAAACGGATGTATGCATGGTTATAAGAGTGCACTCACTTTATGCGCAAGGTGTGCAATATAAGATTTTGAAGTATGGATTCTCCCAGCAGCTGGTGAAGATGTGGTTAAATGCATGAGAGAGTTGAAAAAAATGGTGATCATCATGAATAGTTATAAGGAATATACCAGCTACATATATTTGGACATTATGCTGCTCGTATCATCATCATCATTCCTATTATGTGCATAGGAAACTCTTATCATTATCCAAAGTCGCAGGAAAAGTCACTCAAAACTTTGCCCATAAACCCAGCCACCATTATCCCGGCGCGCACTCACTTTTTATTGTATCTACAAAAAATTAGGATGATAATGAGTTTAAAAAAAGCTATTAAAAGAGTCAATAATATAATGATTTCGTGACGCTTGTGACGCTCTTCTAGAATTGACGCTGTCTGGCGCGCTGTAATACCTTTCGTCTCGTGCAGCAAGTTTTAAGAGAATAGAATACACAGACAAAAAAGTGCAAAAGAAAAACCACACCAGACACAGAGAGATTCCATTATATTCGCATTTCATTTAAACTTTTTTTTAAAGTACTACTATCAAGCAGCTTTGACACGTTTAATCGTAGAAACAAAAGATCATTGTTTTCTTTTGAGGGAAAATGACATTTACATACAAAAAATTGTATACATTTTTTTGTGGTGGATTTTTTGTTTCTAGTTTGCTTGCGTGTGTGATTTTCATCTCCTTTTTATTACACAACAACATCAGAAAGAACGATGACTTTTCGCCAGAAAATCATGTAATAAGACCAAGAAAAGCAGAGAGAGAGAGAGGGATAAAAAAACATGAATATGGCTTATTTTTGTGAATTCATTCCATTCATGGTAATTTAATTTACAACCACAACAATAACAACAACGAAATATGTTTTGTGAACCTTCAACAAGCAACTCACGATGCTTGTAAATTAAACTACCTATAAAAGCTTCCTCTCGCGAAATCCATCTGCTATGCTGGTATGAAATGAATGACTTTTTCAGAGCAATATATAAAGTTTATTGGATTTATAAACATTTTTAATGCTCTACATTGCGTCCTGTTTTACGTGACCATCAACATTTTGATTTCAAAATTCGTCATGTGGTCTCTGGTCAACCCTGTGTAAAAACATAAGAAAATATGTTGTCAAGTCACAAGTATGTACCTAAAAGTGGAGTTGGTTTCATTACGACAGTACAATGTACTGAGTACATTGATCTGCAGTATTATTATTATTGATGTAAAACATGAAGATCATCTAGTCAACCTAAATTAATGTGGGAAAATGGTCGTTTTGACACTTGCTGAGCTTCTGTTTACTGTTTTCACCTTTATTGCTAGATTATGGCGATAAGTTTAGATGGAGACAATAATAATATGGTGCACTGCATTGCACACAAAGAGACGGATAATCATCTCATCATCATCAGCATATATCCGCATGAGACGAGATGATGCTCATAGCCCGTATGAATAATGAATGGAATGAGGTTAGTCACCTTGTGTGAACTCTATAACAGCAGCAGTGCATAGTCAAATAAAAATATTTTAGGACCAAACATTGGCTACGTGTCGTCTTTGCACACACACACACCATCATCATTATTATTATTATTTTTGATCATTTAGTATTTTTATTTGTGTATGCCCATGTGCGTTTCATCTTCACTTATTGTAATTATTGCATCCCAGCAAGTAAAGTCGGCAAAATAATATGATACACATATGCATAAATAAAGATGGTAACTTTCAAAAGCAAAGATTTCCTTTTGGTTATAACGATATGGCGGCGTTGGCGGCGTGTGGTTGTATACTTTTGCAACTGCAGCAGGCTGTGGCGTCATTATTACGAGCCTCATTTTACTATGCTGCTGTATGAGTATTTAATTTACTCACTTTGCACTTCATCTATTAAGTTGTTTTCTCCTCGGAAGTCATCCAAATTCCTTATTTAATCAACATATTTCATCCTTCTTTCTCAACAAACGAGCATGCCTAACCTTGCTTTGGCTTCTGCTCGTTGTGGTGTGCGACGAAAGGAACACAAAACAAAAGTTTTTGTAAAGTTTTTTGTACGAAGCAAAAGGGGTTTTAAGGAGAGCAACAGGGAATGTTGTTTTGTGAATTAAGACAAGAGAGAATAAGGTATTTACAAACTTACAATGAGAGAAAAAAGGAACAAACTCGATAACAGAAAAAAACTTTGTTTTATGCTATTTTTGTTTTGTTTGTTTGCAAAATAATGTTTTTCTTTAATGAACTTCATGCACAAATTTAGCAGTTTTCCCGTTACCGTGTTGTTGTATGTGTGTGGCTTATTGCTTGCGCTGCTGCTGTTGTAGATATAATTGAATTAAATCATTGTTTATGCATTTGGTACGTCAACAAAATGAAATTTACTGTACAAACTTAACTTTATGTTTATTTGTTGTTCTTTCTGGGGAGATTTTGAGAGAAGGGGCACAAGCTGAGAAAATAATGTTTTTTTTCTTTGATGATGACGCTCATGATGATCATGATGATGGTGGGTTGTGTGGTGGTGGGTAATAAATAGGTAGCACATAATGCACAGACAAACCTCCACAAAGACATACCACCAGCCACGAACCACTATCGTCACCTCTACTTCTTTAGTCACATTGGCTGGTTAGCTACTTAACGAGTAGACACTTGAGTTAGAAGCATCTTGTTTTGCAAGTACACATAATAATCTAGAAAAACAGCTTTTGCAGACACAAATTTTGCCACCAAAATACACGACATTATTATATAAGCCTAAAGCTGGCAAACATTTTTGGTGGTTAATTAGGAAAAATAGACAAGGGAAATGATTCTAGGAAAAAGATGCTTAATTGTGGATATTGATGAGGGTTTCTTGGTGTTTATGACAAGAAGGATTCTTTATTCTACAATGAGCCAAAGAGAAACGTGTAATAAATGTGCAGACACACATACACACACTGGTTGAGGTTTTGAATTTAAATCTTTTCAGGGATATATGAGATTTCTTTTTAAGCCTTTTATTGTTCGTAATTTTTGTGTTTGTACTTTTATGATGTTTCAAAAAGTCTTTTTTTAATGAGATTAAGCTAGTGGCGATGATGTTGCCGCCGCCATATGGCAACTTTCTGTGTCTGTAGGTCAATAGCGCTACTAAAGAGATGGTAATTTTGGAATATGCAACAATGCAACGCTACATATTATTACGATAACGGTGTGCATTTCGATGGAAAGTAAAAGATATGAGAAAAGGAAGATGGATATTTGTTAAGAAGTCTGCTGCTGAATGAGGGAAGAAACATTAAAGGATTATACATTGTATGTATTATTTTGCAAACTCACCTACCACCGCCACAAATACTCATCATCAGTATCATCAACACAAATCATATTATACTCAATCCAATGATTATCGCCTCATCATGATACTCATCTTTATCATCATTTTATGTATTTATCTTGGCATAATCCCACTACTACTGCCCACTAAATATACGGTTACCATCTATATGCACACAATGCATGTCCACTTGATTAATTTTTGAGAAAAAAATAAATCAAAAGAGGTATCCTCTGATTACAGAATTCATCATCTTCAACATAAAGGCTTCTAGTGAGAATAGCATGAGATAAATGTGTTTATTTAAAAGCAGGAAGAAGTTTTGTGAAATAGGATATTAACGATGTGAGACTTTATAGGTGTACGGGATAACTTTCAATCCATTGGGACTTTTGGTAAAGTATCATGAGAGTTGTAATTTCATATACATTGCCAAATAGAATAATAGCAGTATATAAATATCTTCCATGTCTTGCTCGGTGCCACATCTCAACTAATCTCAAGTAATAGAACGCCATTGTGCACACACGGAATATTTTTATCCTAGAAAGAGCAGGCAATCATCTTTCTCACTTGAAATAATCAAGAAGTAATCATGATCAAAGGGAATATAGGTTACTACTGTATTGGCTAATGAAAAATAATGGAGGATAATGTTTTCTGTACAATAGGATAAATAGCAGTAGTCTTCAAGTGACAGGGCCACATCAATCAATAATTTTTGAGGGCCTGTTTTATTCCTTATTTCCTTTCAATTTTTTTGTGTATTCGAAAATGCTCAGTACCACTCACTCTCTTGAAGCTTGATTAGCTACAGAAAGTAGGTAGTTATAAAGTAACACATGTACCAGTAGTGCAAACGCAATACCTAAAAATTGTTNTGTTTTATTCCTTATTTCCTTTCAATTTTTTTGTGTATTCGAAAATGCTCAGTACCACTCACTCTCTTGAAGCTTGATTAGCTACAGAAAGTAGGTACTTATAAAGTAACACATGTACCAGTAGTGCAAACGCAATACCTAAAAATTGTTATACTGATTAAAAAAATCTTCTGATCATCATTTTGTCGTTGTCAATACGAATATGTCTCTCTCTTGAGGAAGAAATGATTTATAATGAAGTTTGTTTGGCTGACAGAAGCAGCGTCTCAAATTACAAATATTATATGTTGTTACAATGTGCAAAAATTTTATGTGCGCACACACCCATGCAAAAAAAGTAAGTGTAAAAGCTTGCATCTTTGTCAACATCTCTCTCAGTCATCATGAGTCATCAACATCACGAGTTTAGCGAATAGGATGGAAAAGCATCAGTAGTCAGTAGTGACCACTCTCATTTTTTCACACCAAATGAATTGATTAGGCTTGAAAAAAAAAGTAAATGAATGGTTTATACACTACCACCACCAGCATTAACCATCTTCATATGATTTGTGCAGTAAAGTAGTCCACTTGTACCATATAATATATCTCTTGTGTATCTCTCAAGAATTAATTGCTTTTTCACTTGTTGTAAATCAGACAATAATATTTCCTTTGAATTTCTGCTGGCTGGTAAAAAAAGTGAGTGAGTGAGTATGAAACACGATCGAATGGCATCATTATCAGCAGACCTGTGTGAAGAAATACACAAAGAGGCAAACAAAAATACAATAAATAAATGGTCTATTACGTTTCGTTATCGGTTAACTCTGAAAGTTCTTTTTTTCTTCTAAAGAACATGCGAAGGATTTATGTTGATTTGAATCACAATTTGTGTAATAAATCAGCGCGAATGAAATAAAGCATGCATGAAGTTGTGAACCTAGATAGTTAGGATATATATTATTCATTATTATAGTCTCTGTGTGTATCTCTTCACTATTTATGTGTGTAATTTATAATGATTTTAGATTTGGTGAAACTTCCTACGAGAAGAGTGCAAAAAAACTGAAGGCATATAACAAAGTATATACGTAACTGATTAAAATTGAATTTTTGGAAGAGAGAGAGAAGAGAAAACGAATGGTTTAAAATAAAGTTTGCCATTTGCTCCGATTGAATATATATGCAAAGAGTAGGCTGTATAGATACACAATTCTTTTTAAAAAATTAAATGGTTATTTGAGCTATATAGCACACATAAATTATTTCAGTTGAACTAAGCGAGTAGAACATACATCATCACATTCACACACACAACAACAAGACTACATAACATCACATAGTTTATCATAGGCAACTGTCACAACAAGAATGCCAAATGATCATTTCATGGTCCACTGCCAGAAACATGAACAAATTATTTGCGAGAGAGCAGAACTGACAAAAAAAAGGTTGCAACGGAAAAAAGAAACTACAATATATATATAGCATCATCATAACAGTTTTGTATAAAAGACAATTGAATTTCAATATGTACATTTTGAGTGATGCAGAAAGCTCTCGTGTCGAGCCATTTCAAATTTTTGCTAAATCATTCATTTCATTTAATATTTGATGATTATGATGATGATGCTGAGGATAGGATGATGAAGGAAAGGGGTGCTAAAAGTTGTTGACATTTTTACCCTTTTTTTGCACATCACGTTTGTTGATGGTGTGATATGATGATAATATAATGATGTGTTGTTTGATGTGCTAATAGTGGTACTGTTTTTTTCGGTTAGTGTGTTTTTAAAACACGTTTTCCGTGTGTGTGCTGCAAACTTTGCTTTTTTATTTCAAGCCCCACGATCATCATCACATCACATCATCATATCACGAAGAATTATTAAATTGTTTTATTGGCTACCCAACCCACCCCATCTCATTTGCGTAAATTGACTTGTTTGCCCTAACATATAGCTATGTATATAATTTATTAAAAGCATGTTTTCAGTTTTGACACACTGTTCCATTAATTCATATTTTTTAGAGGTTAAAAAGTGTCTGATGTGAAATGTGTTTGCCAGCCTCCTGAAACAGACAAGTTTACATATCAAAAATCCAAACTTTTTATTTGCGACACAGACTTGTACAAACACAAAGGTAGAGTTGTGCAGGTTTTTGAAGGATAAACGGATAAAGTATATAAAAAAAAGTTTGAGTAAAAAAACTAGCTAATGAAATTCAAAATAATTTTTAAAATAAAAAAAATAAAGTTGCCCCAAAAAATGTCAGTTTTTTTGTCAGATGTTGCCAACATCATGTTGGGTTGAACATTTCAGAGAGATAGGAGTGATTTTTTATATATCTATAACAAAGTTAAAAATAATTAGCACTATTCATCACGTGTATTACTGTGGAAAACAATGTGCGTCAAACAAACGATGTGTGTTTGATGTGATTCTCGGAGTTTCAGAGTTGATAAAAAAACCAACATTTCAAGTTACCTATTTAGATTTAACGAGAACGTTTTGGACTGGTCCATAAAGGTGGCGTCGTGGATAAGGTGGGGTGATGATGGAAAGAACCTGTGTTGGTTTTGCATATACCTAGTATAATTAATACATCTATTAGGTAGAGGCATATTATGAGCACGCACGTTCGAATGTTTTTTTTAGCGAACCGAGTTGTCCTTCAAAAAGCTAAAGTTTCAAGGTTCCGGGTGGCTCTAACTAAATCCTTTTTTGTTCCTCTCTGTCTCCACACTCCTGCACAAATATAATTATAATTAGCCAGTAAATTTACAAAAGGTACTTACATGGAACCCTTTCAATCATAAAAAACATGCATGCAAAATATGACAAAGGTGTGTGTGTGTGTAATAATGAACGAGAGAGACAAAATTAACAAGATAACAAGTAACAATTTTCGTGATTGCGTGAATTATTATGTTTTTGCTGATGCTGGCATATGTGATATTTACATTAATAACTTTTGCTAATCACAAAAACAAATATAGTAAATCAACTGATAACACACATGACAATTACCGCAGCAAAACAAAAGTTAATTAATTTCGGTCGCGCAAATCAAATATGTCAGTGAGGACATAAATAAAAAAACATTAATAATAATGTTTTATCACTACCATCATCACGAAAGCAATATGAATGTAAATGAACAACAATCAAAGCAGTAAACACATACATAAATATATTATGCAGACGGTGTAGAACGGTAGTAGACATGCTGGTGCCTTCACAATTCAATTCACTTCGTGCATATCGATGCAGTAGTAGTGTGTCTGTCGATGTGTTGTGCTACAATTTAATATGTTGTTGTCTGGTACACGGTTTATATACATTTTACTTCCACACACACCACAAAGTCTGCGTTGTCATCTTCTTGCCCGTTGTCAGTCTTTTTTTTATTTCCATCAGAAAAGTGGCATCAGGTCATCAGCATTCATCGGAGCAAGCCGCGGCTGTTGCATCCGGCAAATCCTGTTTTTTCAATTCGTCATTTTCCATTCACATTACCTCTCTCCCACCTTTCCTCTTTTTCTACTAGTAGCCCGTATTTTTTTTATTGCTGATAATTCTCATCCGCTCTTGGTCCAAAAATGCTAAGTCATCCTAGTAAACGTACAACAATGAGTTGTATGTTGCAGGCGAGGTAGATGTAGATGCAGGTGTGTGTGTGTCTTTGTATCTATTTTTCCCAGTATAGTAACAAATGTGCATTGCCCACATTTTGGTTATGGTTATTTACCAAAGATCTCATAGAGCTTAGATTGTGTTTTGTATTTTTTTGTATTGAGTGGGTGGATGATAATATTGTAATAATATGGCTTATTATGGTGTGTTGGATGTGGTTTTGGTGTAGTCGAAATCCCCCCATCCATAATCCAGGTAATATGCATACAATCCCTTTTTTCAAACACATTACCTTACTGCTGTACCCTCTGAGATTCTATCTCCGCCTTTTCCTTTTGTTTTTAGTGCAATGGCAGGAAACTCACTGTTTTTCATCATTAAAGACATCCGGTCGCTTCTTTAATATTGTTTCTTTTGCGTTTTGGTTCAACTTTGTTGATTTTAAGGAATGCAGCTTGCTGCTTATTTTGCTGACTACAAGCTATAAGGCTCTCGTCTTATGCCTCGTTTAATCGAGAAATGGACAATAATATGGCGGAGGTACGGATTGATACAATTGCAATCTAACAATCTAATGCTGCACGTCCACCTTTATTACTGGACGAACAATTTTCCAACTTGGTTTTTAGTATGTGATTGTTGAAACTGTCTTTAGTTGAAAGTACGGTGCGTAAATATACCTATGTACACTTGCTTATCTTCAATCATTGTATAAAATCTTCCATCTACAATCCCTTATGATGAATACGTCCTGTAAAACAAAAAAAAATAACCAGTCGCGTAGTCTTCATATACCTCTCATATTTTGAGTATGCACGCGCAGCTTCTCTTGTCGCCTATACTGGTAGTGTATCTATAATCTTTGCTACTCGCATTGGATATCTGCCAGACAGCTTATCATCATCATGAAATATTTCAGAATTATATATATGCAAAGGGCCCATACAAAGAAAAAAAGTGATGATAACGTTGGCTGGGAAAAAATTTGCCTCTTCACTGTAATTTTACTATTATGATGACTGTTATTAAATTTATTGCTTGGCTGTAGAAAAAGGGATTATGGAAAATCATGTATATGCAGTGTATATTTTGATGAATACATTTGTGCAGTCAGTGGTTGTTTTAGCAGTTTTTATTATATAATATATGCCTGTGTAACAATCAAAATGCAATAACGCATTGGCCTCTCCATTAAAAAAAATAGGAAAAAAAATCTCGGACATTTTAGATCTGTCATGGGAAAACCATTTTTCACATAAAAGCCTAGGAATAAAGTAAAAAAGCATGTCTGCTCTGCAAAACCCATCACCCATCTCCTTTTATATTTAGCAGCGTGATGAATGCAAAGTGCTACGGCAAATTTTAAACGCATTTTTATGTTTTTGTGAATGAAATAAATGTACTGATGATGACATAATGATACTTTAGGTATGGAGGCGATACTATATATTATATTTACGTATTACCGACTGTTGAAAATTGCACTAACACATTTTTGTTACAAGGTCATTTGAAAAACCTGCAATTTTTTTCTACTGTCAAGGCTCCAAGCGCCATATTATTCCTGAAAAGTGATGATTGCCTCTTTTGTCATACACGAACATGTGTATTTATTTACGATACAATAATAATAAAGGATATTATTATTATTATTATCTAGTGCTCACCACTTGTCAGTCTGAATGTATGTATATTGTATATATGACTTGTATCCTGTTGAAATTTCCAATTACGATCGGTGATCCTTCTGTCGATTAAAGGCTGTGACTCTTTGACTGACACACATAAATTTGTGTTCACATCCCAAATTAAATGGGAAAATGCACTTTTACGTTGGCGTTTTGATAATTAAGAAATCTGATTTGGAAAATGGGATGATGATTCTGATGATAATAATTTATAGCCGCTTAAATAGTATTTTAATGAGTTGATTCCATAATTATGACACTCGAAAGAATGTGGTTATTATTATTTGTTAAATAATGTTACAAATCACTAAATACATATATAAAAGAGTCGTATACATGACACAGACCACAGCTACATGTATATACTGCTTAAAATGTGAGTAAATCCCTAAATACATTTTTTATTACTTGTACCCTATTGCAGCAACATTTAATCAATTGATGATGATGATGATCTTAAACTGACTGACTGAATGAAGGGATAAAAGAAGGAGAGAATTTAAAAAAAATATAAGATGATGAAAAGATGTAAAGGGAATATAATATATTGACATTCATCATTCCTTCTTAAATCAAATATAATAATAAGCTTCGTCTTTTTTTGCTATTGAAAAAATTTCAACTTGATTTCGTTCCACTCTTGTTTATTATCATTCGTACTCTTCACCAACTCTCTTTGTCCTTCTGTTTATAATTACATCTTCAACCTGATATGGTAGTAGCAGCCGCCGCAGAGAGTACAACGCTATAAAAATGTCAGTTTGCCACTAGGATGATTGCATAAAAATATGTGTATAACAACCAGTCCGTGTTTTACAGTTTTTACCTTGATAAAAAAAATCAAGTGACTATGGGGCACTTACCCTTTTAATATTACTTTATATTTATTGTTTCTGCATGCAAAAATGAAATTTTATAATGGGTTTTAATGTGATCATTAAATAAACAAGCAGCAGCAGCAAAAGACACGATGAACATCAAGTAATTTTCTCAAGTGTCCGTCGTCGCTTCGTTAATTCGTTATATTCCTTCTTGGTATTCTGTCTCTATTTTGTTGTCTTTTCCAATTGACCATATTCATCCATCAGTCATCCATCAGGTTGTACTATGTAATCAAGTGTTATAGTTGATGATGATGACTGTAATGTGGTGAATGATATTTTGTTTGTAAAGCAACTTTTTAAGTACTTTTTTTGTGCTTGTTGACTACTATTAAGTGCCAGACAAATTTTGCTGAAATAAATAAGATGATTTCATGATGATGATGAGGATGCTGATGTTGATTATAATGACAATGATGATATAAGGTCATCATCATCATGATCTAGTAAACGTCAACCAAAAAAGCAGATGAATGTTTGTGCATAATATTTTAAACAAAAAGCAAGCCTACAATTAACGAGGTGAATTGATGTGCATTTAAAAGTACATTTAGTTTTAAGTGCCCAGGGAATAATGAATGCATAATAGACAAAAAGAAGGGAACACGAGACAAAAGCATATTTTTTTGTTTTTCTTTGCTACACTTGTAACATGAGTGCAAAATCCCCTTTTGTTTCAATTTTAAAAAGTCATCAAAAAGTAAATAGACTTTTATGTGGGGATGATAATGATGATGATGATGACTGTTCAACACAACTACTTATTTTGCATGTGATTTTAATGAAATCACGAAATATATTACATTATCAAAAGTATAGCAAATTTGTATACTGCATCTTATCTGATGTAATCATTTCAGTTTATTTATCTTTTATTCGTTTATTCAGTACCAAGTGCAAATTGTTTAGAATTTGCATGAAAATTTACGAAAAAAAACGTGATCATTATCATCATTCTACTAAAAGCTATTCTGTTTTGCTGCTGCTGCTGCTGTGGGAAAAGGAAAATATACTTTACAAAATAAAATGATTTAATAAATTCGTTTGTATTTGATGAATTCTGGGAGGGAGTACAAATTGCCTATAGGTTTCACTTTTATCCACACTAACTCAACTTTTGTCAAACATTCTACCTTACAAAACTAATTAACCATAGCATATGTGTAGACTTTACAAAATTTTTGCAAAATGCACAAAAAGCAAAGAAAGACACACAAAAAAAAAGATAATAAAATTATATTTATTGGCATTGGGAATATAAAATGGCTATTAAAAAATGAAAAGTGTGCGCAAAAGTTTATAAGCATGTGCTTTTGTTTTGCAAAAAGTTTCCTAAAAAAAGTATGAATCCCCTTTTTTGGGATATCATCACTATTTATAAAACTGTTTTATACCAAACTTATTCATTTTCATTCATTCATGTATTCTTGCTCCCACATTCGCACACACAATTTACTACTACCACAATAATTGTACTCACAAAGTCAAGGGAAAGTTTTTTTAAAGACAAGTGATTATTGTAGGTTTCTGTTATTCCTACCATTTTTTTAGGACACAAACCTAGATAATAAATAAAATAAAAAGTTGTTAAAGCACACAATCAAGCTTATCCCATATCACCTACACATGTTCAAAAAATATGGTTGAATATTATTATTATTATATATGTTAGGATTAGGATACATATATGCCATTGCACAATATATTTTATATATACCTACTTTATAAACATTTGTTCAAATATAATAATAAAAAAATGTTACACGAAATTATGAGAAAATTGTATGGACCTTTTCTCATTTCGGCGTACTTTCTACAAAACTGCAAATAGTTTTTTGATAGCTACTTTTTGTCTATTGGTGGCAATGTGATGTGGTGTGTGTGTGTGTGTTAAATTGTTAAATTAAATGCAAATTTTTTTCTCTCGTAAAATCGTGGTCTATTTTATACGTACATATTATATAGACATATTATGAATATAGCCACAAGATATAGAGTATATATACCTACATTTTATAGCACCTGAGCCTCCTCTCTTCTTCACCAACTTCTCCAACCGCAATTCTAATATTACGACTTACGCACAAGAAAAAATATTCGTGCAAGTAAACTGTCATAAAAGTGCAATAACACACAGCTTTTATCATCACTAAACCCATACACGATGATGAACGCATTAAATTCTAGTTTAACTCTTTTAGGGCGAGGCAAATAAAAAAAGAGAATGGCTTGGTGTGTGTGTGGCGTGGTGTGATTTTACTGTTGAAGCGATAAATTTATCGTTTCAGCAGCAGCATCATCATCAACAAGCTCATATATATATAAGTAATTAATTCATTTACTCTCTTCGTATTCCTTTACTGTTATAATAATAAAGATAGAAAGTGAAGTTTTAAAATAATCAAACTTGCAGACGTAATCAAAGAAATAAATCACTTTTCTAAATCCTCTCCGTCTGAAAGTTTTTCTATTAATTTATTTTTGTACTTATTGTTATTGAACAACTTTACCATTTTATTTTCTACCTTTTTTCTACGTCGTCATAAGTTGTAGGATAAAACATCCTGTTAAACTACATACCATAAGCTGAGTTTAGACTTTAGTAAAGGGATGAAAAGGGTGGGACTTGCCACAAATAAAATATATAAAAAGTACATTCTGTGTTGCATTTGACATCCAAGATGGTAATAAATTATTGCTTGTTCGTTTTAAAATACAAATTAATACAAACACAAAATGTAATTCGCATTAAAATTACGGATAATTTTCCTTATCTTTCCTTTTTTTCTCACCATGTGGCATTCATTTGTTTGTATGTGTTTATATCCACTTTTAGTTTCATTTAAACCATAACTTCAAAAGGTAATGTTTTATTTCACGCTTTAACAAAAAAATGACTTGCAACTTGTAAATGACTTTTGAGATTTTAGCTGGTTTAACTTTTTTTATAAATCCATGCACGATCAACAAATAGCTATTTGACAAAATAATACCTACAACTTTTTTTCTGTTTAAAAACTATTGTGTGTAGCGCTCAATACATCATGATTATTTTGTTACAGTTGCAAAACATTTAGAAAATGCAACAATCATAAAAATGATGATTATTGTTATTATTACATAACAGCAATAATCACAAGCTGTCATCACTGAAAGTAGCTATCTGGACAGTTGGCGTTTTGTCGGTGACGATATATGACGGTAGTGGAGTGTGCCTTACGCACATTTGAAACGAGTTTACATAGCCTGTTTTGTTCTTGTTAGATTTTTAATGGTCCTCTGTAATGTTTCAGCTCAGCACTTGTAGTAATAATGATGATGTTAGTGTTTGAATGATGAATCATTGAAATATTATTATTATTATTCTGGTCATTTTCAAATTTTCTGCTGCTGCTGAACAATGGGTATTTAAAACTGACAGTGTGGCAGTGGCGATTGCTGGCGAGTGGGCAAGTTTAAAATTTATTTGATGTGTGTAGATGTATCCCTAGGCTGTGCATTAACATAAGTTATTCCTTTTGATGATCTGTGTGATGACTGATGGTCTGCAGCTGATGATGGCAATAATGCATATATTAAGCCTCAAGACATGAATAAAAATGTTACAAGAAATATAAAGACAGATATGCAATAAAGTAATCCAAAAGTGTTGGCAGTAATAGTAGTACACACACGCACACAGTATGCACTTTGCGGAGTTTACAGTAACTCCTGGTATCTGATAAAGAGAGGGAGAGATGCGATTACAGATCTTTATTGTTGCGTTGTTATTTACTGCCACGAGAAGTGAATTGGCTTTGTGTCTGAATATAAAAGAGCGTATAAATGCAATACATTTTTACTGCCTTTGCTAAATATCAAAGTAGTAGTAATAATAAAAATACCTTTATTATTGGGCTCGCCTCTTCTCCTCATCATCCTATTTAATATTTTTATTTTGTAGACCTGATAAAAATCATGTGACGATAATAATAATAATAGGAGTACACACGCACACGCTTCTTTTATTATTGCAACAATAATTTTATTGTTGCTGTAGTGTGCTGGTAGTATTGTCATCATTCTTATTTCTTATAACCTAATCTGCAATTACACGTCAATTGTCAATAATTATTTATTTTGGTGTGATTTCCATTTATCATCATCTTTCAATTCAACAATGGTATAGTACGTGCGAATATGGCAGTAAGTGGCGACAAATAAGCCGTTATCTTTTGTACGTCTACAACGGGAGCTGTGCTTATGACTTTTATAATGGTACATAACTTACAATGTGCCAAATCTTTTCCAAGAAGTGGGGTCCGTAAAAGGTTACATAATGTACTTTAAATGAAATAATAATCATAAATGTAATGATTACATGATTTTTGCAATGAGGTGGTGCCAGTCGAATGTCGGAGGTGACGACCTACATACTACTTTTGCTTCACCAAAAAAGAGCTGGGATCGAGTAAGTGAGGCTGTAGATTGTCATAATAAAAATATCAAATTTACTCTCCAACAAAGTATTTTCATTGTTACTTGCTTCAAAGTTAATACGTTGACTTTATGTGTTATTATGTGGGTGAGGAAAAATATATGACGTGATGCAAGGGTGAAAGAGTACAGAGAGAAAAAATGTTACATAGTTATATTATGGGACAATATTCATAAATTTATTGTTGAAAAACTTCTTGTCAAACAAGAAAAAAATGTCTACTGAAAGAAATTGAATATCTACTACGCGTCCTTTTAAAACCAGCGTCAGCCAGCATTATAAGGTCTCATTCTTCTTATTATAATTTAACATGGCTATATGGTGTTACTTTTGGGGTACAATTTGGCTATTACGTAGCTCTGTACTATTCTTGCTGAATAGAGGGCGTCGTCAACAACAGTTCTTTTCATTGTTGATAAAATATATATTATGTGTGTTGACTTGGCCGAATAATAAGTTTTGTGACTTTTCCCTTTTTTCCACATTTTTTTATCGAAAAAGAACACGGCCGTCCTGTTTCAATTTTCATTCCATCATCATCTTCCATCCCTTATTGTTATGAAAATAAAATTGACATGGGATGAAATTGATGACGGTTTTCTGCTGCACCTGCGTCATCTTTGATAAATCGAAAAATAGCTTGCCTCTAAAGTTTTTTTTGGAAATGAAGTTTGTACTTTTTTTTACTCAAGCTGAAGGTATTCCCTTTTTTAAAATATAATATACACCTGTTGTATCCACAAACAGTCTACTGTTGGCTAGGGTAATGTTTACAGGTACTACTATACGTAATCCTTTGGGATAACACGTTTATAAAATTTAAAAAAGAAAGAAAGATATATTGTGACACTGTTACAAAGGTCCCTCCGGAAATTGATTATTCTCTAAGATAGCGTTA
>JAITYZ010000670.1:0-13508 GCA_027744595.1 Paronellides praefectus
CGCTTAGTTTCTATTTACGTTGCTAATCTCAAGTTTTATATTCTACGCCTGCTTGTTTTCTTTTGCGTCGTGCCTTATGAACTTATTTTCTCCTCCCCAGCATATATTAAATATTATTGTTGTTATTGAAGTAGCAAAAAAGGAACTGCCAATTCCATACGAGAGATAAAAATTTATACAACAAACAGGAATCCGCGCTGCATGAAATTTGACATGATGTATTTTTAGAATCGGGAATTGGACCGGGACGGAGGAGGATGTCTTATGAATTTTCAAGTATTTTACTTTCTAAGCCTCCAACTCACAAAATTAGCAATAATTAAAATTATTTTTACGTTGCAGACTTCAGTCAGACAGCAGTGAGGAAGAAATAATAGAGTCTTGTACATAACTCACACACACGCAACTGGGTACTACACAGTACTATACTGTTGCATTCCCTGTTGTGTCAGTGTATAAATTTCACTCAAATTACAACGTTGAGTGCTTCTAATTAGGAGGAAATTTTAATAATTCTGCAGTTTGTATGATTATTGGTTATCTTTGAAAAAAGAAAAGATTCTGTCAAGGAGAGTTCTTTTTTTTTTGCTATTGCTGGTGTGTCTACCCCCCCAAAAAGATACCATATTCTCCATGTATTGCTTGAAAATGTGAGCTCGCACTCTTCTTGGATTAACTGTTTGCATAAAAAAGCACAACTTCTATATATACACATATAAGTATAGCTAATATACTAGGAAAAATCAAGAGTAAGCCAAAAAAGAAACACCTTCTTTTGCGGATACATTTGACTTGACAATGAAGCATGTAGTTAAAAGAGTGGGCGTGTGTGCAGTTCTTTCTCTGAAGACATTGTGAAGAATATTGATGATGAAAAGGTTATATCATCACATCACCAAACGAAGCAGAGTCAGAGGAGCACTGCATAACATCTTCTGGATGCAAATGTTGAATGTATTGAGTTCTCAAAAAGTATTCACTTTGTAATAAGTTACTCTGCTAATGTAACGTCACATGTATGTAAATATTTCTCTTTTCTGATGTATTGAGTTCTCAAAAAGTATTCACTTTGTAATAAGTTACTCTGCTAATGTAACGTCACATGTATGTAAATATTTCTCCTATCTGTCCTGTTAAAAGGATTAAGATAATAGTTTTGAGTAAAAAGGATATTCATGCCGGGAATAAGCAAAAACGCATAATGTCGAAAGGATCATCAATAAAGATGATTTTTTTTTCTTTTGTTTTCAAACGAAACTTCTTTTTTTATTAGCAAAATGTAGTATAAAAAAATTATGATGTGCATTATGTGTGTGTGTGTGTATCTAGTAAACAATTATTCAACAATCGTAGAGCTCATATACATCATCATATTCATCCTCATCATCATCATTTTTACCGTATGAAAAGTGCAACATTATGACTCTTGACACAATCTTTCCAACTCCGACACCCATTGAATGTATAATATATTATTTTACTACATACTATTTACCTTGCTAACTTTTTTATTTACAGATTATTTCTCACATCCATCCATCTATTATATAGCTTCAAATGAAATATTGCCTATTGTTCAAAAGAAAACATTTAAAAAAGTTTCATTCATGTGGTGATTTTTCATCAAGAGGCTACTACTTCACTCTATACTCTGTATATACAAAGCAGTATCAGAAAAAACATATTTATTTAATAGACTTGCAGTGGTATAATTGGTCATCATCGTTGGTGTGGCAGTGGGTAAAAAATAAAAAAATGGTAAAATTTATTTATTTTTTTCTCGAAATTTTTGTTGATACTCCATTGCAAAGTGTGTGAATTGCATTGTTTATATAAAAAAAATATTATTTCGTCCTATAATAGACTTGCAGTGGTATAATTGGTCATCATCATTGGTGTGGCAGTGGGTAAAAAGAAGAAAAAAATGGTAAAATTTATTTTTTTTTCTAGAAAATTTTGTAATTTTTCTTGATACTCCACTGCTCAGTGTGTGAATTGCATTGTTTATATAAAAAAATATTATTTCTTCCTGTACTAATAGCAGTCTCATGTATACAGTATGAGTGTTGTAGGTATGTGTAAATGACCAAAACTGTTGTTGGCCTTTTAGATGCCCCCAATCATTCTTCACACCACACACGAAATGACAAACATGAGTATATTTTTTATATTGGTAAACCGCTGTGTTTATTCTATCCAAGCTGCTCCTGTCGTGAAGTTTACTTATTACCCCTTTCCTTTTACGCTCCAATAATATGCAAACGGAGGAGATTTTTTTGCTTATAAAACCATTACGCAATGTTTGAATGACTATGACTCTTCTAAAGTCAAACAAACAAACATATATTAAAATGTGAGTGGTAGGAATTGAACAAAGGAAAATTCATCACTGAACTGCTATCAAAATTCCAAGCTCTAAAAAAAGTAATTTCGATATTCTGCACGTACTCCATCAAAAAAATAATGCTGATGCAGATGTACTTTTTGACTTATCATAAATTTTGGTTTCTCTGACTCGACCTGAACTTGGATGAATGCATATTGTATACATAATTGAAGACAATCATCATCAGGAGCAACAACCGTCATATCCAATAAAAAAGGGATAGACATACCACCGACATAATATTGAATATGTAACTTGTAATATGTTTGGTTGATGGATACACGGCAGCGCAGTACAGTTCCATTTTTCATAAATAGTAAAATACGCCGTGATGCGATGCTTTCATTTTAACTTTTTTATATTCAAAGTGGCTGCGTGCTCGTAATATACATGGCTATATAGCTCTTAATCATCATCAGAGGGTCATGATTTGTTTCCTAAATTAAAATGCCAGGAATATTGCTGCATGAGTTTGTCATAATGTTAAACAATACGCATATATCACACATGCTCGAATCTGTGTTTGTACTCTTGGACAACTTATTATCGATATTTCATGTTTTGTGTATGCATAAAGTATTTTGTACCTCAAAAAGATCATTACCGGGGCTAAAATATATATTTTTTGCTTACATCTGCATTTGAGGAGCACACACAAACATTGTATCTCCCTCTTTTCTTCATGGCAGTTTTGTGGCAGTAGTCAATAATCAAAGAAACGAATTGAAAGAAGGTGGTTCAGCATGGCAAAATTACTCACGTTCGAAGAAATATTAAAGTTTCAATCATATTATTCATGGCAGTTGTGTGGCAGTAGTCAATAATCAAAGAAACGAATTGAAAGAAGGTGGTTCAGCATGGCAAAATTACTCACGTTCGAAGAAATATTAAAGTTTCAATCATATTTCTATACCGTTAGTCGAACTTTTCAAAATCACAAAAGTACACAGAAAAAGTTCGTGGTTCAAGTGAACATCATCATCACCATCATCACGCGGGGTGATGATGATGATGATGATGATAAAGAAAGAGTAACGTTGTTGTAATGATGACCATTGAGTGGCAATGAAGCAAATGAAGTTTTTTAGAGCTTCATAACTAATAACAGCACATGCATAATATACATTTGTGTGTAGCCAGTCAAGTGTTCATATAGTCAAAATAGTGATGCCGTATGCAGTGCGAGCACAACACACACACACACATAAAAAGTAAAATTTTGGAAATGAAAAGGGATGACAGTAATAAATGACAGATAAATATGTGTGATGTGTGTGTGCCTTCATGTATCTTTTGTACTGCGCTATATAGGACCTCAATGCAGCCAAAAGGCTCTTTCATTTCACATTCACATATTTCGAGGCCAGTTACGTCATATTTCATTTTAATATTTTTAGAACGTTTGTTGTCTGTGTCTACACAGGCATGTCAAAAAAGTTAAGGGATGGATGTATACTGTATGGCTTATTCATGAATGAAATTTGTATGCTATTTAGAGCGAGAGAGGAGGAGGATGATTATGGCAAAAGAGAGAGAAGCAAAACTTGTACGAAAACATGCGGAAAAATAAATAATTTTGTGCAGTATAGTCAAAAATGTGTGTGGCATGTTGCAGCAGTAGTAAACTTTCAGAAATTTCTGCAGTTTTCTGCTACGAATGTTATCAAATCAGAGAACTTAATGCGCGTGTCGCCGGCAGCAGCAGCAGCATCTCTCTGTGTGGTTTATGTATTACCTTGCAATATTGTTGCAATATTGCGGCAAGGGCTAATATTAACAATTTTTTGTAGTTGAAAACTTTATAATGAAAGTTGGATACTTTTTTTGTCATTTTATGTTCCCAATCGATTTTCAATACAAGGAAGTTGGTTTTTTGCGTTCGGTGAGTACGAAATAATTATACAAGTGAACTGCAGTATAGTTTACAATAATTACAATCATTCGTCAATCATCACACCACCATACCACCACCGTATAAATGAAAACAGTTTGGTTTGACACAATAAACGTATATATTTATCATCACCAAGTTTTGTATGGTATATCACATCACATTCAGTGCAGTGGTAAGGTTTTGACTATGGTTCAGGGAATGCACAATTTTAAACCTCTCATTTCTCCCCTATCGCTTCGTTTCTATTTCCTCTTTGGACTTGGACGCAACTACTGCTCTCCCTCTTCTACAAAAAGGCTTGACAGGCATGTGTTGGGTGTCAAGTGGTGTAACCACTTGCCATTTGAAACCAAAACATTCTCACAGTAATTACAAAAAGAAATGGGAAATAATCATTGGATTTTCTTTCATGTTTGCATATATATCACTGCTTCTGACTCTGACTCGGTGGTGTTGGTATCCGTTATGCTCAAAAATACAATAATAAATATAAATACACCCGCATTACTCAACATTTTGTGCAAGACGAGTATAGGTTTCTCGTTTCTAGTGAGTTGACTTGAACGCATCATCATGAAAGCTAATACCAAAAGCCAGAAGTTCACGACTTTTACCATCAAGTTCGGATCAAATAAATAAAAGTTTTGTGTCTTCCTCTTCTCCTCTCTCACGAAGAAAGATATATTGAAGACATGGTTCACAGAGATTCAAATCAACAAAATGTGACTTTGACTGTGTGGTAGTAGGTTTAGAGGAGGAGGAGGTGGAGAAGAGTGGTGGAAAGGCATCAATCATGCAGAAGCTATAGAAGCACAAGTATTCGTAGACTTCTCTTCCCTGTGAACATGCAAACGCTACACTCTCCAATAACTGTACATTCATACATGTATATATTATGTACACATATATTTGTAAAAAGCTTTATGCCCAATGTAAACATCAATATAGATACAATCGCAATCATCGTCTAAGAAATGCAGTAGCAAGTAGTATGCAAGAACAGTGATAAAAAAAACTACCTCACGGTCTTCCTCATATTGATCCGTTCAATATTTTAACCTTTCCACTTACTACCTGTATATATCTCTGCTGCAAGTCCATAATAATGATCATATAACTGCAATTTGCAAAATGTAAATTCACAACTCCGTAAGAACAAACAAGCATATAATAATAATATATTGTGTACACTATACCACTAGCGTCTTGTCAGCAGTGTCATAAAGACGATGATTACTTGAGCATGTAGGGAAGGTAGAGAGATTACATGCATTATGTCGTATTTAACAGATTGTGTTCGCGTGATCATGAATCAACGACACTTGAAAAAGATTGTGTTGCAGTGATGCATGCATTGAAACGAAGCTGCTGTATAGTATCAAATGTACTACAATTCAGCAGCAGTTCAACAACAAGACAATATCGCAAAACCACATCACACCAACAACATTATCATCTTCATCATTATCATTAAAGAGAAGGGAAAACGGCAGTGCTATAAAAGCATAACTGAAAAGGAATTAATTCTCTATAAAAAAAATTCTCAAAAAATATTCTTCATAAAAAAGTTAGTCGCTGTTTCTTGTTTGTTTGCAAGTTTTGTAGGTACGTAGCACTATGGAAAGGGATGAGTAGCTGACTGATTTGAGTTGAGTACTAAAAGATGAGGTCATGCAAAAAGATTTTCCTTCACAGTTTATATTTTTTGCTACTACTAAAAACGACTGTGACTGCTTTTCATTGAACAAGAAGATCCTTGTTTGAGGCATGGAAAGAAGCAAATCAGCAAATTCACATGAATTCCAAAGTTAATTTCCTGAATAAACATCAAGATACAAGGGCTTGAATGTAATCTCTAGAAATATACATAAACCACATGCATTTTAAGAGACAAGGAGAGTAATACGTATATTTTATGCGCTCATTCAGTCTTTAAAGATTCGTTTCTAAATACCACATCATAATGAAAAGCTGTTATATAGGCCAATGTTGTAGGAGTAGAGACAAATACAACGTTGTCTTTTTAAAAGAGACCAAGTCAGGAATCGAAAACGATTTGAGGGAAGGATACTTTGTAAGCACAGTTTATTTTGATTTGATACACTTTTGGTGGTGGAAACAAAGATGCATTGCATTTTGGAGGATGATGAAACTCGTATCTCGATCACTAGAATAGTAAGTTTGTTAGTCTTAGTAAATAGAAACCAACCGCAACATCAAGATACAAGGGCTTGAATGTAATCTCTAGAAATATACATAAACCACATGCATTTTAAGAGACAAGGAGAGTAATACGTATATTTTATGCGCTCATTCAGTCTTTAAAGATTCCTTTCTAAATACCACATCATAACTGAAATTTGTTATATAGGCCAATGTTGTAGGAGTAGAGACAAATACAACGTTGTCTTTTTAGAAGAGACCAAGTCGGGAATCAACGATTTGAAGGAAGGATACTTTGTAAGTACAGTTTATTTTGATATGATACACTTTTGTTGGTGGAAACAAAGATGCATTGCATTTTGGAGGATGATGAAACTCGTATCTCGATCACTAGAATAGTAAGTTTGTTAGTCTTAGTAAATAGAAACCAACCGCAATGAAAACACATATCAAAGAGTAGACTTCTTATAATGCATAGTTTTGAAACAAGAAGAATGTCTTGGTTTTTCGAGTATGGAGAAGTGGAGTAAGTTTGTTTGTTATGTAAAGTAAACTTTTAGAATGAGTGATTTGATTAGCTTACGGATAATGTAGTACAATGACATTATGATGACTTTGGTTTTCATCTGACTTCTCATTACATCATTTTAAAAGATCTGTCATGTGCATACAATGTGTAATATGTGTATTTTGTGTAATACAGTCCTCCGCTTTTTTGTTTGAAGCAGTGTAACATTTTTTTAAACTCTTTGATTTTTTTTAAATAGTTTTGCGCATTCAAGTTCAAACTGGAAATGGCCTCGTTTTTTTCTTCATGTTTGGTGATGACAAATAAGTAGCTTATCAGCTCGTATATTTATGCATTCATTACATTTTTTTTTACTTTTTTTAGCTTACATTGTTATTATGTGGTCATCTTCACTGACAACTGTTTAATAACTGGTGCAGTACGAGGAAACATATGCAATGCATTGTAGGCGAAGCGTGCATCCACTTACATAAAAACCTGTTTTGACTTTCAACCTCGTGAAGGTACGCTGACATTTATTTGGCATTTTCATTGTTGAACGTCTTTTTTCTAGCAGTCAATTTCACTTGATTGAAAATAATGAACTGCGGAATTATGCAACAACAACAGCATTTAGCACAAAAGCAGTGCACTGGTCGGATGAGATATGCCAGCTCAAAAGCATCTCTGGCTGCGCTCAATACTCTCATCATCGACCATTCACTTCCAACAAAACTACCCAAACAAATCCAAGTTTACCCAGAAAATTTATATTTTTGTGCAGTGTGCACTGCATATTGCATTTAGGTACGTCCTTTTCATGCGCCTTGTCAACCAACCACCTCGCGTTATTATTGATAGGAAACTGCTTCCTTTCCGTTTTCGCGGAAGGAAATAAGTTGACAAGAATGTCAACGCTGATGATAAAAAGGGTGAATATAAATACATGCATACATACAATTCTATCAACTTTTATTTTTCTTCGTATTCATTATTATTATTATATATATAACTTATGCAAACTTTCTTGCAAGAATAAGTGATTTCCTCTGTTAAATATGACAACATAATATTATGTGTGCAGATGCGGTAGGCCGCGTTTTGTCGTGCCATCGCATTAAGGAAGTTACTGCTTCTTCTTCTGAAAAATAAGAAGACGTCTTTTTTTACCCTGTCCATATGCGTGTCTTAGATATTTACAAGTAAATTATTTGAACATTGAACTCTCTCGACAGCAGCAGCAGTAGCAGCAGCTGCATCTACAAAATATACAGAGAGTATCCTATTGGGTGTGCTTTAAAAGATGGGCATATGAACCTACCTACATAGGTATATGGATAAACAATAATTCATCAATGTCTGTTTTTAACGAGATTCAGCTTGTTTATTTTCCATCAATTTAATTGAATGTTTTTCATGTATAGGTAGGTATACTATAATCTTGTCATATTGATATTGATAATATTAGATATAGTACCAAAACGTATTAACCAATAATGTTCAGTCTACCGCAGCAGTAGCAGAACTACTACCACCGACCGTGTGAAGTGAAGCATGCAAAATAAAGTCATAAATTTAGGGAATAACTGAAACATGCTCATCAAAGCATGATGATATGTGTGAATTATGATTTCTCCTCATATCCTACAAACATCATATTATCAAGAACACGTAGTTGTAGTAGCACGTTTGCTTATGAAACTGCTCACCAGCAAAATCTACTACTACTCCTGGGAAACACCTCATAATATTTAATCACTACGATTACCAAACAAATTACTAATTTTTTGTGATGTCTGAATCTGAATATCGACAGTGGTCATGAAAAACTGCCGATGATGGTAAAAAAAACTGAACACACCATCGAATAAACATCTGTCACGACCAACCATGAAATAGTATTACGCATTCAATAAACTCTTCCCTCTCACATATGAAAATATAATTTACTCTTGTTTTCTCCTCTCTCTCTCTTTCTGTTTCACTTCACAAGTTAGTCCGATGATCTTTCTACCTCCAAGCAATAATAAGTTCAAGTAAACTCGAAACGTAAAAGCAAAGTCATCATCACCCACCAGCACCACCAACAGGAATGAGAGAGAGAGGAGAGTACATAAAAGCAACAACATCAGCAACGACTCCACTCCAACAAAACAACTCCACCACTTTTAATAATTCATTGTATAAGCAATTTTGTAATTTAGAATTCATGATTCATTTTATACATATGGCAAAAAAAGTTTCATTGGCTCGCCAACAAACTATATACATGTATATACCTACCTAAAAACCTAATACTCAACTACCGAAGAAGAGCTCAACGAAAGTCCGGTGATTTGTTTACATTCCCATCGTAAATTGCGTGTTTATTGCTCCAAGTGGTAATAACACATTAGGGATAAGTTACACCAAGTGTAGGCCACCCAGGAATCTTTAAGCGCAGTTTATGAGTGATTTACATACCAAACATTTGCTACCATTATTATTACACAACACTACTACTACTGCTTCTACAGCAATATTGAATATAATATGTATGTGTGCAAAGCAAAAAGCAAAAATGTTTACAACTTCCACCTCCTCCTTCACCACCACCACCACCGAGATAGCAAAAGTTATAAGGTTGTTGTATGGGTGGGTGATGGTGGTGGTGGTATAAGCAAAGTAGCGACAAGTGAGCGACCTGGCCAAAAGTGCAAGGAAACTAGGAAAGGCATAGTAGACGTGCCAGTAAACCATCTGGGTAAAAGCATCCATTTTACTAGATGATGAATATGTTTATACTGCACACTGGTGAAGCACGAATTTTTTTCGCTATATTTATATATGCATATGAGCTTGGTGGTGTTGTATGGCGTATAATACACATTATTTTAATGGAAAAGGGAGAGAGAATGGAGTGTTTTGTGTGTGTATTACCGAAACACGATTTTTATTACTTTTTTATACAGATTTTGTAGCTGGCAAATAAAAAATTTCTTTTGTGAGCTATTCTCATGTTTATATCGGTGTCTTTTCACACCCGTTCATTTTGTATAATAGAATACTTAACTGTAATTTAGCGTACCTACTACCACGATACGATGGTGGTGGTGGCAAGAACTGAGAATTGGGAGAACCGCAGGTGTAACTATAAGCTTGTGTATGTCAAACCAGCCAGCAGCAAGCAGAAAGAACATTATTTATGTTGTCTGCGTACGAGAAAAAAAAAGTTTATAGTCAAGTAGCATATATTATGATGTTTTGATACATTACTCTTCTATGGAACACGACTGTAATTTAATTTTTCTTTTTTTAAAAAATTCATTTTTTCATGTCTCTTGTTTTTTTTCACAGGGTGTACTAACTTCCGCTTCTGACTACCTGAGACGTGCAACAGATGGTCGTGTCTACTTTCATCGAGTGACAATTGTCGTGCCACCAAATTGGGACTCTGTGGCTTGTCGCGGAGCATTACCTACGTCGTCATATACCTCAAGGGGAGCCGTGAATGAGGCCACCATCCGAATCGGTACGGAACATCCAATTTTTGGCCAATATCCCTGGACTCAACAATCCAGAGGCTGTGGGCTTCCAGGAGACTTCATCTCTGTCGGATACCACTATGTTCTCCAGTTTAATGAGACGGAAAATGGAATTGTCGGCAGCTCCGCCTCGTCATCTTCATCAGCATTAGGCTCCAATAAGGTCTCCTATGGCAGTGGTGGCGGTGCTGTTGGGGGTAGCGGAAGTAGTTTCAATGAGCCCGAGAATGACTTTGACAATCATTTTGATGGCGGTAGTAGTGGCAGAGGGTACACCAGTTATGATGGGAATAATGGGATGGGACACCACCACGGAGTTAGGAAAAGTGGCAGCGCTGTACCTGCAGGTATGTATACATCCACCTTTATGAGACCATCAATTCCCTAATAATAATATGTGACAACGACAACATTATTCACGACAATCTATTTTTAAAATGAAGTAAAAGGAAGTTTTACGTATTTCACCTTTTATGGATGGACTACTACTATACCATTACCATCCATCCAGCAGGGAATGAAAGGAAAAAGCCATGAAAAACACGCATAATATCACCGACTAAAGTTGGTATTTTAATAATATACGACCGTATATTTATACCCACATAAATAGCTATGCCATCCCATTATCATCATCATCATCATACACTCGAAAAAACGCACAATATTATACATTGTGGCAACTATACTACCTTCTTTTTTTGCATGTAGTCTACCTTTTTACGAACCACCCACCCACCCCTTTCTCTTCCTTTCCATATATGTAGATATACATTTAAACACAGTTTCACTTACTTCGTGATGATGATGGTGAAAGATAGAGAGAGAAAAAAAACGTATTGGTAGTCCAGTTGCTAAAAACACATTCCTCATTCATGCATACATGATACTTACAAGTTATATATAATATGAGGGAATAAAGGCACTTGAATACTTTTTTAGCATAGCCATGAAATGAACATTTTTTTAGATCGCTAGGGATCCATTAGATATAATCATCAAATTTTACGACTTTTTACGGAAAATCGATCAAGTAGAATATTGCCCTCACATCATACCAATAATAATACCACGTAAGTAGGCATTTTTCACCTGTAGTTTCCTTTCCCACAAAAAAGAGTTTCCTGGTTCCAATCAGCCAACCACACACACACACACACGCCACCACTCAATATTAACAATTTTTTTACGTCTTTCAACGACATTTTTACATTCATAAATATTTTTATCGTTTGTCTTTAAATTTTAAGGTTTAATAAGAAAAAAATTTGACCTACACGTAATCAAAAAAAACTTTTTTCTTTCCTTTTTTTGTGGCCATTTCTAAAGTAATTGCAATTTGTTTGGACAGTTGATATTATGGACTGATGTGACCACTTGATTTGAATAGCATTTCCCGTTAAAAAAAAAGTTTTAATGATCTATTGCCTCAATTCTAATTAGTACAATAAAATATTACACGCAGACATTTGCATTTTTATCAAATCCAATTAACTTTATGGTACTTGTGCATGTCAAGTACTAAAATGCATATATTCCACTACTCATATGAATGGGTATTACGCTTTTTCCATTATTTGAAAACAAACGTTAAGAGGGAAAGTGTAATATCTGTCAATAAAATGTAACTAGCGTAGTGGAAAAATGTCATGAAAGGAGCTCTCCTCATAATAAAAATGATTGATCATATGAAAGCATACAGCGAGCTTGTGAGCATTTTGTTTGCTGAAGGCCACAAGGAGAACATCGGGTCATAATAAATGATATACGTACTCATACTCCACTACTAGCAGCACTAGACTTTTTAGTAGACAAGAGGGAGCAAGAAAGGAAATAGGCTATGATTATGTGAGGAGAGAGAGAGGAAGTATGATAAAAACTGAATATTTTACGGTTTGTGCATACAATATTCAATGACATTGAATATCGCCGTGCGGTGGTGGTATATATTCCTCCATAATAAATCCGCTTTGTGTGAGCACGAGATATCATAATATATTTTACATAATAAGCGTGTTGGAAAGGTATGCACGTTTTTTCCCTCGGAAAGGTTACAGTTGGAAAGGAATGAAAGACATTTAAATACATGTGTAGGAGTACTACAATTTGAATGTGTGTTGTGTGTGTGCTCTTTACATAAAGTTTTAATCGGTTTCACTTGTAATATTATGCCGTTGGAAAAAAATATATCCAGGATCAGAGTCAATACCATAAATGATTAATTTCCGGAGAGTAGTTAGAACCGGTGCAAGTTTATACGCATATCTAGTTTTTTTGTGATTGCATCACAAAAAATGAAATAATCTTAATTTGATGATGATGGTGGTGATGTACCTGAAAGAAATGTATCCCGTGTGTAAATATGGATATATGTGTGTGTGGCCATGGCCTCACTTTTTTATCTTTGTTTACGGAACAGAAATTAACGAGAAGGAAATTGAAACTTTTTCTTGATTTATTCATTGATACAAAACCATAAGAAAGCTATTTTTACTTACTTTCTTTGCTATATGCGCACAAGTGCTTTGTACTTTTTGAGGTTTTTTAAAAAGTAAATCTTGATAAACGAAGAAAAAAGTCTGAACACGGGAAATAGTTTATCATTCATACAGCTTTAGACAGCTACATGGTTAAAAAAAAGTAAGAGCTGCTCCCTTTATAAGGTACATGTGTAAAGGAAAATGAAAAAAGAATGAGTTTCTTAATACACAAGTCAGCATAAAAAACGACGCATGTTATATGGAATGTACCAATTGTGTGTGTATGTGGATATATGTACCTATATTATGCAGCCGTAAGTTTCCGGATCATTGCTTTACTCATTCTTTTTGTTACTTTTTGTATACTCACATGTCGGCAGCTTGTGTGTTATTATTGGAAAAGAAAATGTATATCCCATTCTTTTTTATACACTTTTTTTGTACACTACCACCCCATTATATTATGGTTTTCAATATTCAAAATGTGAATTCTTCTTATGAAGGCACACGTGCACGCCTTATTATTATTACTGCACACTTCATTGCGAGTAAA
>JAITYZ010000671.1:0-11024 GCA_027744595.1 Paronellides praefectus
TTTTTTTTGTGTCCACACCCGGTTCAAAACAAACTTAAACCCTTAATTCCTTTTGTTAATTTGGGATATAGGGATCACTGAAAAAAATTCAAGGTGACAAGAAATGCATTTCTACATACAACAGCAAACAACAAGAATGCAGAAGAACGTCAAAATAATATTTTGTGTATATGTAGAAAGAGAAGAAACAAGAAAAATGAGATGCGAAACAGGGAACAAATTCCTCAGTCACACATCAATTGCTTGTCAATAATGATACCACTTTTTCCGTCTGACTGAGTGTAAAAATCGCACAGGGAAAACATTTTTTTAAAATACCTGTGAATACAAAGTTTTATATGTACAAGAATCCAATCGTCGATAAAATAGAGTACTTCCATATGAATAGAGTAAAAAATATTACAATAATGATGCGTAAAAGTAGCGGGGTACAACATAACAGATAACTGACATTCAGATTGACACGCAACATCACATAATACGTAAGTGTAACGTACTCTTCCGGTGCATATATAATTTACCTTTTCCGGTTAAAATTATTCTCATTTAAAATGAGTCATTTTTTTACTGCATACTTACTGTTCGTAAACTGCTTTTATTGCAAAAACATAAAGCCACAAAGAGTTGTACATAATATGCAAGCGGAACGGAAGAAGGAAGAGAAAAAAATGCCTTTAGATTATTTACACTGAAAAAGTGAATACGAATAAATCATAGTTTAAGTAATACATGCCAAGTTTTTTATCGATTGCAATTTTTTACTTTGTTTTTTGACTGTAGCCTTGATCTACCTCAGAATTCGTAAATCATTTCCTTTTAAAATGCAATTTGAAGTAAAAGATTCATTCAACTACAAATTCTTTAGAAAATGCAATTGATTGCAATCATACAAGCATACTATTTTCTCTTAGATCAACAAATAAAGTAGAAGAAAATACAAATAATAGAAGTTGGTTGGTACCACGTATNTTTCTCTTAGATCAACAAATAAAGTAGAAGAAAATACAAATAATAGAAGTTGGTTGGTACCACGTATACGAATACGAGCCAAATCTGTGCATCATTTTAAAACGATGTATGTGTATTTTTGTATTCTTTTACAGGAAGTGAATAGTTTGTTTCTTTTGCTACCGAAATGCTATACTTGCCATGTACCTTTCCTGACAAAGTGTAGGTACATTTGTACCAACCTAGCACTACTTGATCATAATTAAGATTCAAGACATCTAGATAAATAAATATTCATTTCTTTTCAAAATATTTACCACAAAGAAACATAAAAGCAAACTTTTATCGTCTAGTGGGTTCTTAAAAGGCCAATAGCCAAAAAAAAGTATTAACAAAGTGAAAATTCTTTTTAAAAGTACTATATACACTATATAGAGATAAAATTAACAAATTGATTTTCTTTACTTGACTACTAAATCGTCCTGAGCACACACTAAACTCTTACTTATGCGCTAGTTTTAGCCCTGTTGTGTATGTGTGTGCCGAACAAAATCTCATTAATTACATCCTTACCCGCTCAACAACTTACCTATCGACTTTCCTTTAGGCATGGCACCAGTAGACTATTATGCTGGTTTTAACTTAACGTTAAACTCATACCTTGCTTGAAGCATCTTTAAACTACCACTTTGACGGTTTACAAAAGAGATGTTGATGTTACATTACCGCTGTTGCTACCACCATCACTACCAAAGATATCATTATCATCACATCATTTGCTTACTTGCCTGAAAATGCTAGACTCTTTTTTTTGTTCGACAAACGATAATGCAGATAAGAGCTGTGAAACCATTTTGTGGGTTGTCCTCAAAAAAGCATAAGGTGAATTAGATTTGTATGCAAAGCGAATGTCAAATTGACATACTTTACTATTAAAACACATCAATCAGACAGAACGCCCCAGCAAAGCAAAGAAAGCAGAAAATATTTTATGTATGAAAAATTATTATTGTTGCTTTCTTGTACAATATTCTTGTTTTCTTTCTTATTTTTTTTGAAGGAACCAAAAAAAGGCACTGCAGTTGTCTTAAAAAGGAAAAGGATTTTTTAATTTTTTACAATGAAAAATTGCAATCAATTTACCATAATAATAATGTAGTGAAGGTGAAAATTGTTCGTGAAAAGTGCAAGAGATAGTATATAGTAGACAGACAAGCTGTATACATTGCTGCGCAATGAGTCGGGAATTGTGAATGAATTTGCAAAAATGACCATAGGCGAACCCACCATCCTTGCGTCTCATTTCATCTATTGTCTCGCTAATTTTTTTTAAACTTTTAAAACGATGACAGCAGCACAGCGTCGTTTCTCCGCAAGCACTTTTCATCTCGATTGAACTCGGCAACATTAATGGTAGTAAAAGGCACACACTTAAAAAAATCAAGACTTTTCCTTTATAACTCTTTCAGAGTCGTCGCATATGCGTCATTTTTCATACTTTCTCACTTCAATTGCGGGATTGGATAAGTACTAAAACGTGCTGCTATAAATAGCCCAGACAAAAACATCCTCTCTTCTCAGGTATACCTCTATTAAACGTCATCATCAGACGACAATGTTGGTGGTATTGTTGTAACAAGAATAACAATCTGCCAATTCTCACAAGATTACCATCATTAGCCCATTCGAAGCCAATATAATTATTTTAAACCAAGAGAGCTAAAATCATCGTCATGATCCTGTGATCTGATATCCGTGAACGTGATCATTATCATATCATCCTAGTTTTCACTATGCTGTTGGCAGCGGTTAGTTCAATGGTAACAAACACGTGCATGAATTTTCTTTATCATCATCACAAAATTACGAATGAAAAGGTGCCTACAAAAAAATATACCTTCAAATTATGCTCATCTCCAATTTACAACCGCGTATAAAGGTAGTAGAAAGTCTTGAATTGTCATTATAGCCGTCATAAAAATAATAATATGCTTGTTATATTTAACGACAAAGCACATATTCATGAACAAAAAATGCGATTAATGTTTTCTAACACATTATAAATAGTAGTTAGTTAGTATTAATAACACTTTTCTATTACTACTTATTACTACCGTTTTCACTAATTCTCTCTGTTTGACTATTAAGAATAAACAAGATGACTTTTTTTATTTGAGTAGTACGTGCTTTAACCAAAAAGGAAGATGCAAACTTAACCAAGACGTACTTGTCATCATGACATATTTTTCAAAAATAAATATATCCTATCTGAGTCAGATAATCTGACTAATAAAATTCTTCTAAATAAGGGGTTTAGTTAAATACATTAAACATGAAGAGGATAACAACGATATTATGATGTTTTGCTAAAGTGTCTGTTGAGAGTAATAAAACGCTGATAAAGCACATACAACAACTGCAATGCCCCAGCGTACACTTGTTATAATGTGTGCCACATTTTCATCTACACAGCAGCGAACCCAGCATATAGCAGCATAAATATATCAAACTAAGGAATAGCACAAAGGCAAACAAAGAGAAGCTGAATGAGGACTCATAGCATATAAGCATAATTCATCTTATATAGCAGCAAACTCATCGTTAAAGAAAGATTTTGCAGATGGGCTACTTACAAGTTACGATGGTTTTAAAATGTGTGTAATATGCATGTAATCAAAATGCATCGTTCATACGAAGAACAGAAGACAGGTTTTCATTATACCTTCAATAATAATTTACACTGCTAATAGTTTACACACGTCATTCATTCAAATTCATTCATAAGCTACACAATGTGTTTAGTGTGGACGAGCATCATATTATGTGTATTCTGTGTACTCTGTGCTGTACTAAATATTGGCGATATTGTTTAAATTGTAACTTTGCACATTGTTATGAAAAACTTACACCATTACCACCGCAAAAGTGCGTTTATTTGGAGATGCGCTTTTATAAACTTTTTGAGACAAATACCATATCATATATTTATACCTATATGCTTCATCGTTAGCAAAGTCGATAATGATATGATTAACCACAAATATAAATTTTATATTGTTAAATGCGGGTGCTTTGCTAAATAAATAATGTTTAAAACAATCGCATTGTGTTCCGCTACTATAACTAAACAGTAACTTTATGATAAAAACACATGTTTTATTTTCGTATCCTCAGAGAAGAGGTAGAAGAACACCTGTTTGCAAAATTACTTTGTTGCTTCTTTTTTCGTTAATAACGGATTCCCGTGTGCCATGGATGAAGATGTGACTCGTCTCTTTTAGGTTTGCTCATTTTGCTTGCAGACATCAGATAATGGTATCATCCCATATGCCTTTTTAATTTAATTTTTTTAGCTCGACCCTACATGCACGTATCTCTAGGCATATAAAAATGTACAATGATATTATACTCTTTATATCATAATTGGGATTTTGCGGAAAGATTGATACCACTTAACTATATGGTATATATTCAAGCAGTAAAATTGCAATTGTGCAGATTATACTTTGCCTAATGTGTATCATTTTAACATATTGTACATGATCATCTCATCCACAAACATTAATCACACATTAAAACAATAAGATTTTTTTTCATAAGAAAAACACAAGAGATGAGCATCATGAAGAAAATATTACCCTGCAACAATGCAAGTGCGTACAATAATGCACACCACATACATACTGTGTGTAGTAGAAGATGTATCCATTGTTTAGCTATATTTTGTAGCATAAAATGGTTAAAACATCAAATTATAATTTTACACTATTTATTTACGCCCTGTTTCAGACCAGGTGTGATGAGTATCAAGAAGTAGTAAACAGGCAACATACATACATAAACATAAAGCATACGTTTTTTTTAAAGTTTTTTTAATGCATAAATTCATATAAAAAATTTTAGTAGAGAGAAATAGAATCCTTCTACTCGACTCTTGCGATCTTGTTCAATGAAAAATGCTTTTTTGCGTAAACTTTTCGCTATTGCTTTATAATGGGATGATAATATGTAGTATAAATGATTGTACCACATCATCACAACATTTAAAAAACATGAATGCATGCACTTTGTTGAAAAAAACATATATGCATTCATATATATATGCACATATATACATAATCCATACTTTTTTACCAATTGAAAGCCACTAGTACCACAGTTGTGTCATCATATAGGACATGGTACACGGTAATTACGATCAAATGTGCAACAGAGTAAAACAGAATAAAAAGATGAAGGATGTTCATCATGATATGATGACAAGAAAACTACTGAACAACTAATGTAACTACTCTAGAGGAACGACCATAAAAAGAAGTTGGTGGAAAACGGTGAAAAAAAGCCGGTATCTTTGAAAAAGTAGTAAATTCGAAATTTGGTAAGATTTAAACAAGCGTGGTATAAATTCCTTCTATAACGCTGCTTTGCTTACCGTGGTAAAATAACTGAGATCTGGCTAACGACACTGTCACAAACAACACAGCAAATGTCAACGTCCACGGGAATTTAAGCGGATTCATGACTCCTTTCTGTAACGAAATTTGTATTATACAAACATTGATTTTTAAAATGAATATATTTTATCACGGGAGGTACATACTTGAAAACATTTTATATTGAAATTGTGTCCAGCCTTATTCATGGGTACACACTTTTTGACAAAATATAAGCTTTCCTTTCCAAAGAAAGAAAATCCCAATTTGAATAAGTAAACATTTTGGGTGGTCAAACAAACAATAGACATTTTTGTAAAAGGTCGGATATGTGGACTGGACTGAATTTCAAATACAAAAAAACTTCAAACACCTCTCTGGAAAGTAAAAAAAGTAAATGCCAGCGAAAAAAAAGTTTTCATGCCTTACTTCATAACCCACGGGAATCCCGGTAAAACTGTTGTAGAGTTAGCCAATGTCGTACAACAAAAGATCCAATCCATACATCCATTTTATTGTCACTTAAACTTTCCATTCATTTTAAAATATTTTTATTCAAACACATTTTTTTTCTCTCTTCAATTTGTCAATTTCATGAAAAATCTGTCGTCCAACAAAACTCTCTGCTTTGTGATCATTGTTTTACTGTAAATGGGGTAACCAACTGGAGCAGCATTAATTTATAACATTTGCTTTCATGAGCCCAGCTAGCAGCGCTGAATTTTGTTTTCACTGAGGCTATGTAAGTTATAATTTTACATAAAAATTCTTTTGATACAAATCATAATGTACACACTGTATGATATGGAAAGCCGGGGAACCTACAACTTGATTTCACCTGCTGGATAATAATTTTATAAAATACATATTTTCAACATTCCACCTTTATTTTTACCTTTCCCACATCACATTTGATTTACACTTGCACTAATCCAAAAATTGAGATCAAAGGAAAGGGAAGAGAAACAAAATCACGGTCACCAGAACAAAATTCTATTTTGCTACATTCTCTAGAAGAAGGCGTGTGAATGTGTCTGTCACAAAAATAGCACGAGGAAGAAACGGAGTAACAAGGCAATGAAATATCAACAATGCAATATATAGCAATATATGATGCACAAAGACACGACGGTCGGGTCGACTGTTTGTTTGTACATGTATATAGTAAACAGGGAAATGCACAAAAATATAACTGGTGTGTGTGAACAAACGTCTTTCAGAACTGTCTGACAAGAAATGAAGATGAAATTCAGGAACCGATGGGTATATTAGAAGGATGTGAAGATTCTGATGACGATGATGCACTTGCACTCATCTTCCCAATAGGATCATAATAATATGAACACGGCTCTCATCTTACCTCACCAAAAACTCTTCTTCTTCAACACATCTCCATTTTTCTCTCTGGATGGATGGACTCTGTCCGACTCAAGTTTTGTCGTCACTTGACTATTGTAATGCAATATAAACTGAATAGAAAAAAAACGTCTTTGAAGATGATGCTATTGAGGAGAAGGATCAAGAAGAAGAAGCCTTTTGCCTTGCCTACCTTACAGAGATTGTTAAAGCAACAATCAACAAGAGAAGAGCACCGTGCCGCAACTCATGAACAAAGTGTAGTGTAACAATAATGCAGTAGCAGCAGCCGCTAAGTAAGTTTAGTAGAGTTAAGTCAGTCACTCAGTCAGTAGGAGCATCTCATCTCAGGTAAAGAACGAATAATCACGATGATGATCATGGTATAATATAAGAAGAAGAAATGCAACAATGCCAAAGGCAGACACAAGACAGGCTTTCTTTTACTGCTTTTCTTTATATGAATAATACCATCCAATAATATGTAGGTCCCTGTCTTCAAGTTGAGCTTGGTTTATATGTGCTCGCTCTCTTCATCAGCATGTGAATTGTTAGAAAGACTTGGCATTATAACATGTATTGTTTTTGTCTATTTTGTTGTTGGGTGCAAGGCTATATCTTCAGCACAAAACAATACTTTTTACTACTATTGGTAGTAAGTTCATGTGAAAATGCTATATATTATTGCAAGTTTTACGAGGATATTAGCATGACCATCATATCATTTCATCATATAATGCACCTAATATCTATTGTATTGTATTTGTAACTGCTCAAACGGCCTGTGTATTATTAAATGTGTGCAAGTGTGCACCTTGCTTGCTTGTAAAAATTACTAGAAGAGATATGGAGAGAAGACCATTATAAAGATTTTTTATGCATTCAAAAATGACGTGCTGGTGGTGGTGTGGTGCGGTGATGCTAAAATGCTGATAATGATGATGACAACCATAAACGCGCCGTATGCTAGCTTGACGATTTGCAATAAAACTCTGGCGAATAATCAATGTGGTGGAGTCATGAAAATGCTAACGCGATCAGAAGATCACCGTTGAAATTATCAAGAAATACAAATCAAGTCTATGTGCTAAAGGGATGCGGTTTAGCATCAGTTTCATTACTGGTTTCTGTCACTTGATTCCATTTGTTTAAAAAAATATATGCTTGAATGGCATAAAGCAGTGATCTGAGATTCATTGTCGAACTGAACAAAGCACACGCGCAAGATAATGATGAGTAAGAGTCAAGAGATGGGTGCAGCCTTATACTCCGATATAATGATGATATAGGTATGTTTAAAGACACATAGTTCAAAAGGTGCTGTGGTAAAACTACAATTTTGTTGCTCCATACATCAATAATCATAATAAAAATAATTATATTATTCAGTCAGATGCTCGTGTATCTGTACAAAAGATTTTCTCTACATGAATGATTTGCATTATGAAAGAAAATAATGTTTTTAATGATATGATGATAGAATAATAAGATAACAATAATTTTGTGATGAACCTTAATGCCTAGTTTATACTTTTCACTTTTCCACGAAGTTAAAATTAAATGATTTTTTTAACCAATAGCAACTATGGAAATTTTTTTGAATTTTTTTTCCAATTACGCTACATTGTTGACTCGTCGAACTCGAAGCAGAATGAGTGATCTCACTCGAGTCGACGAGTGCATGAACTTGGTATATGCTGATGAACTGTACTGATATTTTTTTATTACGTTTTGTATGTACTAAGACCTGTCTTATAATGAAGAGGGAAAGCGAATAATAATTATTGTTATTTGTTGTTTTCGTAAAATAAAATGACGCATTCTTCTTTAACATAATCGCAATAACGAAAAAAAACCAATACACCGCCGCGGCTTTAGAAAGGAGTTACTTTTGTATGTGTGGAGAGATATCACAGGAAAGTTGTGTGATTTAAAAAAAAAAAAAACAAATCATTCGCACCATGACGCATGGGAAGTTAGCCAAAATGAGAAAATTAACATTAATTGAAAGTGACATTCAAATTCAAAACATAAAACAATTTCTAGGAGTGGGCTTTTGATTTCTAGTTTCAAAAAAATTTCTAAATTCACTAAATCATATAAAATGTTAATAACATTATGTTATTCTGTTAATGACTTCACGTGTGTGTCAAATCAAGTCAATATGCTCATTAGGAAAGTTCCAGATGTATTTACATAGGTATATAAATGAAACTACAAAAAAATACCAACACCTTCATATTTAAATTACGTATGAGTTATGATTGAGTGTAATTTTCTAGTGAAAATACAATGACATTATTTGATGTTATGAAGGTTGAGATGATGCGTTGTTGTTTCGCGTTCATTTATGCAAAATTTTGAATAAAACAAAATTACAACAAACTCCAATAGAGGAGAAAGTACGAGTACGAGTTTAAACTTCATAGAAACTTTTATTTAATTTCTATTATGAATGACGTGATTTTTAACTGGACGGGAAACAAACGAATAATAACAAAAAAAATCAAAAGAGCGATGAGATTTTTTTTCTTTGTTTTTTTTCTGTCACTTGTTTCTTACTTGAATTGAATTTCTTACTATTTTGCTTATTGTAATCTATTTTATATAATTGGCGTAATCGAGTAGTGTTATTTTGTCGGATAAAAGACATTACTTACTTCTTGCAATGATTAAACTCATTTCTTGAAAACGACAAGAACCACAACGATTCCAATTACTCTGTAATTTAATTAATGTAATTAAGTGAAAGCTTTCAAATCCTATTTAGAACGAATGAGGCCCAACTGAGCCATATAACAATATTACACTTCTTCAACGACAACAGTTTTGGCATTTCCGCCATTGCCAATTCTTTTGACGACTCCATTACTTGGTCTGCCACGCACGAGTGTTGGAGCAGAAAATGTGTAAGATTTCATAGCTATTGTTTGACCATTATTTCCACCAGGATTAGTCCGTGTTCTACTACTGTCGATTATAGCTTTGGCAATTCCTTCGGATAATAAGTTCCCAACTTCTCCATGCTCACTACTACCACCGCTATTCAAAACACAACTAGAATTGACAGTTGTCGAGTCTCTTGAAGACTCTTCACTTATTATTGTACAAACCTCACTTGCATTTAAAATATTTAAAATCTCATCACCATTTTCCGATATTGAGGGTGTTTCATTAACCACGACACCACCCTCACTCTTATTTGGTAATAATAGCCTAGTATTTTCTTTATCATCCTTATCTACTAACAGTCTCATTTTATTAGTTAATTCTACACTAGTATCATCACACTCCTCACTATCTACTTCACATTTTACAAACGCGTCAGCGGATTCCTCTGTCCTCTCAATTTTCACCAGACTCAAGTTTTCACTATTACTAGCCACAGCAGAGGTCGACGAAGACAGAACCACTAAGGAGGATGAAGGGCCTGATGAGGAGTCATCCATAGTAGAGTCCCCTGTCAAAATGTCATCCGGAACATCAAGCGATGTAAACCATGCATCTCCATCCAAATTGAACCCAAAGTCATTACCAGCAGGAGTCATCTCCATCAAATACGAGGAATTTACTGCGTCTGAACTAGGCTCATTGAATAGGAGAGGATCACTGGGACAATCTGTGTGCATTGGTAATGGATCCCCACGGAGAGGAGGATCTGGCTGAAGGCCGTGTGCGTTAAAAACTAAAGGTGGATCTCCACCTGACACTACTACACCAATGAATGAATTTTCGGATGGGAGTTTTTGCAAACTAATTTCCTCTTGGTCTTCTACAGATGATGACTCTAATTCCAGCGACGAAGTTTGGGGTAAACTTTCAAACATTGCATCACTATCCGACATGATTTCCGGTGTTTTAGGACGATAATGAAGACTGAAAAAGTAATCACGCCTGATTTGCTTTCTACTGCCACATTTTTTAAAAATACTTAAATTTATCATCACATCATTATGAACATATACTGACCAGCCTAGTTGGGGAGATAGTGGATGCGACACAGGAGGGGAATATGGGGATGCATCGATGGTTACGTCAACGTTTACTTCAGTGTTGACCTGTTGCGTACTACTTGGATTAGATTGGATAGCGCTATTTCCTGTGGTGCTACTTGACTCCATGCTTTGACTGATCAACGAGCGCCAATGCTCAACGCCACCACGACAATTGATTCGGTCCAACACCATACTGAAAGTCAGAAGTACTTTAAGTACAGATGCTACACCCAAATATACCTTCACCAATACCATATTAAAGTCAATTTTTTATGCTTAGCCTAATTTTTTT
>JAITYZ010000672.1:0-12867 GCA_027744595.1 Paronellides praefectus
GCCAAGCGGCTATCATTATCATCACGTTTCAATAGCTTTAGAATGGTGACAAGTGCCATAATATATTCTCTCCTGCTCAATTGATTACTCTCCCTTTTTTCTACATTCATTCATTTTCTTTCATGTGTACGTGGAGTAGTAGTGTGAATACAAGCCAAAAAGCTCACATATAATACTAATTCTACCCTGTCGCTCCTTTTTTCCCCTACAAAGTTATCGCCTTATCACCCTTTACTACTACCATTACACAATGGTCCTATTCTATTTTCTCTTCCTGTCTACTTTACTTTTTTTACTGCTACACACACACTCTCTCTCTTTCTCTCTTGTGCTGTCCTAGTGTGTCAAGACCAGAAAAAATGGAAGACAAATGTTCAAGTCATGACTGGGGACAGAAGTAGGGCAAATGTAGCACGAGTAGTAGTAGTAGTAGTGGCAGCACTGCAGAGATGCTATATTCCCAACAATGACTTATCATTCAAGTTAAAAAATATATCACTACATTCACTACTTTATTACAACATGTACTTATATTTATATGTGTGGAATATATAGGAATTATCTACGTACTTCGTTTATTATTTTACACACACATACAAGCATACATACTTCATATTATACCTGTGTGCCATTCCCATTTTTACTTGACTTGCCATTAGAACGACAGTCACTGTGCTACCACCAAAAACTCACTGAAGAAGAATCTTTTTTTATATTCCTCCTCTGCTCATGGTATACTTATCATGCGTGTTTTACAGTCGATTCCTAAGTACACACACAGACATACCACCTATTCAAAAATAACCACCTCCACTTCTCTCTCTCTCTCTCTCTTTCTTTTAGTCTCCAGCTAAGTTTGCAACCAGTTTTTTCTTTCTTTCTCTCTTTTTTTTCTTGCTCTTCTTGCAGGCAGCAAAACTTAAGTGCTTTCTCCCGTTCCATTCACATAACTTTTCTTTTTTTTCCTTCTTTTTTCTCTCTTAAACGAAGAGAAAAAAGAAAAAGTGCAGATTTCTTTTTATGCTTGAGTGAGTAAGAGAAATGCACGTTTTCCCTAATATTTTTTTTCTCCTTTTCATATTATTACAGTTATCACTGTTACAACAACCATACAACTAACATATTACACAATGACTGTTCTTGCTCTCTGTGTGTCCTCTTCTGTATTTTTTTCACCTAGCGGAGAGAATGATCGTCTTTCTTGTCGTCCTACAAAAATGCTCACGATGATGATGATGATGACGATGGTTGTAGTGAAGAAGGTGGTAATGGGGTCTTTTTTCAGTGGTTAAAAATAGAAGTTATGGCTCCTTTTCTCTAATACTGTACATTTAGTACATTAACTCAAATTTACATTATCCACTACAGGAAAAAAGCAAATTTCCTGCTGGCTTAGTTTTTTTTGTCTACCTATCTACTATACTACACACGATCGCCATCTTGCCATACTTGTTATTATGGAGCCTTCAAGGAGAAAAAAGATAGAGAATTGAAAACTTCCATTTTTTCTCTTTCTTCAAACATTTTTTCCTGTATACAATATTGTATCTCAAGTAGTATATTTATATTGCTGCTACAATTCTTTTGTTATTATTATTTTTTATAATAATATACAATGCTCATATATTAGAGCAGTCAACCATAAAGATTGTGTTGAGGACGCATTATATATCTGATTTTAAATTTACTACTTTTTAATCCTCTTTCCCTTTTTCTCCTTCCTTCCACAAGGAAAATTTGTTTTTAATTTTCTGCATGGCTTCATGTGGTCTTACATGTCCGTGTGTGGTACAAGGCATATATATGAGAGAGTAGTAGCAGTAGTAGCAGTAGTAGTTGTAGTTGGTATGCTTTCACCATAACCCTGCTCGACGGTACGAGGTGTCTCGGTGTCGTATTGTATTTTGTATTAAATTTCATGTCGCTTTTTCATCCTGGTCTCTGGTGTTATATTTTTTTCGCTGGTGGTCTTTCATCTGAGTCCACATGAGTTATAACAGTCATGTTCACATTTTAATCCGCCATCCACCACTACCACCACCACCACCCAGCGAAAAAAATATGCTTTCACAACTACTCCTCTGCTGGTGAATACATTTATCTATGAATGTATGTACATGTGGCGTTGGTTGGATTTGGCGGCGATGGTGGTGTTGCCATTGTACAACAACACATAACACCATTTTCCCATCATCTTCTCTCTTTTTTCTTTACCGTTCCCGTCTATTATATCATGTGGGTCGTTGGCCCTCTATATTTTTTTCACTTGCTTCTTTTTTTTGGCTCAGTGGTCTTCATGCCTTTGCCATATGATGGGATCCTCTATCCCATTTATCCCATTATAAATAGAAAAGTGCTATTATCTATTGTGCATTATTATGGAACATGGGACTTGCTTGTATCAGCATGATCTATACTCCCAGATAGGATGAGTCCACATTATTATTATTATTATTATTATTATTATTATTCTAGTAGTGGCCCGGCCAAGCAAAAAAGCTACGTATATATACAGCCCAGCTAAGTCACATTCCGATTTTCCAGTACGCCAAACCTTGCCATGCGTTTCATATACTATTTACTCATCAGAGCGTCCATGCTACGCTATACCCATTCACCCATTTTTTTCCGGAGGGGCTGTGTGTGTGTAAGCTGAGTTGGGAAAGTGCGTACCACATTTCCAGCAGATTATTTTAGAGGCCAAGGCAAGCATGATATAATAGACGGGAACGGTAAAGAAAAAACCACATTATTATTATTATTATTATTCTAGTAGTGGCCCGGCCAAGCAAAAAAGCTACGTATATATACAGCCCAGCTAAGTCACATTCCGATTTTCCAGTACGCCAAACCTTGCCATGCGTTCCATATAAAATTTACTCATCAGAGCGTCCATGCTCCACTATACCCATCCACCCATTTTTTCCGGAGGGGCTGAGTGTGTGTGTAAGCTGAGTTGGGAAAGTGCGTACCACATTTCCAGCAGATTATTTTAGAGGCCAAGGCAAGCATGATGGTTATAATAGCGGTTGTACAACTCCTGCTTTCTCCTGTTTGTTACTAATGTTGTAGTACTAATGTACATTGTGTATCATTCTTTTCTGTGGGTTCAAAACTCGCAAAAAGAAGACTCTGTTTTTTCTATTTGTGTTTTTAAAATAACGCAAGGAAATTATGTTGTCTGTCTAGTAAACTACTAACGATCTGTGGGTACAAAACTCGCAAAAAGAAGACTCTGTTTTTTCTATTTGTGTTTTTAAAATAACGCAAGGAAATTATGTTGTCTGTCTAGTAAACTACTAACGAATGTATGCATATACATTTTATAACGTCAGCATAGTGAAATACAAGTGATGTGATGTCATGCGGAGCAGGGTACATAGTATGCTTGGTTCTGCAAGAGTTGAGTAAATTTTCAAGACCCTTTGGTGGAGACGGGAGAAAGGAGAGGATTGACGTCATATCCTCAGAGCCTTTTTTCATCGCGTCCGCCACTTTCACTTTAAGGTGATGGAGAATCATGAAGAAAGAGTGTTTGCATTTAATATGTAACGTGGCATTGTTGTTGTATTCTTTTTACCGTCATCATTTTTCTCTCTGCTTATCCCATAGTCTATGTATATATAGGCTTTCTCCGGGTGAAAGTAAGTGAAAAATCATCCCATCTTCTTTGCTTACACAGTACAAATGCAGAGATGCCTATGAATGTAGGAAATGCTAGCTGTTTAGCTGAAATCATCATTATTATGTTTATGTACATCAAACCAACAGCCTAAAAAAATACAAAATGATATAAAGCACAAGAATAATATGAAAGTAAGGGAGATCATTAATACTAGCAGGAGTTGAGCTAAGAATACTTTTCGTCTAGAGTTCAGGCGGCCAAGCAAAAAAAAGTCCCTTTGGTAGTGCGTGTTTCTCATCCTATATATTGTGCTGGCTTGCCTTTCACAAAATCGAATGTGATACCCTTTATATCCCGGCACTAGTGGACCACTAGTAGTAGTGGTGGTGGTGAAAGCATATACCTAAGTATACATTACACAATGCTCTGAAAATTTTACTTTCTCCTTTTTCTCCACATGCGGGAGTAATAATCGCCAGTGTTGCACAAGTTTACTTGGAAATGTTCCTGCTGTTGCTACTGATGATGTTGTTGTTGTTGTGTTACCCTTATATGCATTTTATACTCTCTTTCTCATGTTAAGGGTCCCACATTCCCCAACGTCCATCCTCCAACTACACTTCTATACACCATAATAATCATTTGCTATTATTATTATTATTATTATTACACACAGGAAAAGATGGGCTAAAGCTTTCCAAATAGATAGAGAAAGAAGAGAAAAAAACAAGTGAACCTTGACTTGACTTTGTGCATGTACTGTTGTGTGAATACTTTAAGTTACATGGTATTGTAAGTATGTTTGTATATCAACGTGTGTGGGGGGGTCTATATACTTTTCCCTTTCTTCTTCTTCTTCTTCTATCTGACTGTACAAACTCTGTACTACTTTTTGTGTCTACAGAGCCAAGAAAAAAATAGTAAGAAAAAAATGATAAAAATTGTTAGTTTTCTCTCCATTCTCTCTTTTCTCTAGATTCCTGTGGTATTTGGCATTAGCATCATATTATTGATGATGACGTCAGGGAAAGGCCAGGCCAGAAGAAGAGAAAGCAGGAGCACTGGGAAAATAAACTTTCACTCTCATCAATTCCATTGTGTATGTGTGTGCATGTGACGGTAATAGTACATCTAGTACTCTTGTAGTTTGGTGGTGGTCGTCGTGGTGGTGTTGGTTGGAATTGTATACATATTCAGTATACAACCACCAAACTAGCTATACATATGTAGATATCTTCTTAATGCTACACACCCTGTCTCTGTACAAATATAGATAGGAGGACGACAAGAGAAAAAAAAATAGGTCTACAAAGTAGGGTTACCACCACCGCCATACATTTTTTTAACATTGCACCGTCATCATCATGTAATTCTTTTTGTGTTTTCCGCACGACAAAGTCCATCCAGTAGTCAAGTCAGCATAGGTGGAGATGAGAAGACTTGTTTTTTTGTTGTTGGCGTTGCTACTAATATGGCATGGCATCATCATCCTTATCATCATCATGTGAGACATGGGATGTTCAAGAAGCCGATGATGATGATGATGCTTTATCTGCTCCTCTTTCTTATAAATAAAGTTTTTGTCAAAAAAGTTGGTCTGTCATGTCATATAATATAATGCATGTATATTCTGCTGACAAAGAGAAAGAAGTAAAAATAGGGATAAAAATGTATATCCATTTATTATATAATATTTTTTATAAAGTAGTACAAGCTGTGTGGTATCTGTTGTTGTGTCCATGTATCTATGTAGGTATGGAGGTATGTATACATCTATGCCAAACATGTTGTGAGTGGGAATGTCGTGCTCATCTGGCAAACGCTGTTGTAAAGTAGCAATTACGTGCCTGTGTAAGTGGAAGGGATGTGCGAATTCAAATACACCGAGGTATACCACCACCACTATCACACCACAGAGAAGAGAGAAAAGAGAGAGAGAGAGGGAGAGAGAGATGTGCAGAAAGAAAGTGGAACACAAAAGGAAAAAACCCGCACACACACACACATATACATCAAAATAGTCATAGAAGTAAAATGAAAACCCTCGAGCAAGAGTAGTATACACACAGAAACTGCTGTTGGGTTCCATTAGATGATTTTCTTTTTCCTTTGTGGATGCTGTCGACAACGTTGTTGCTCTTGATGATGATGATGATGATGCTACTCGCAATGTAATCATGATGATGATGCAAGCGAGAGAGAAAGACAAGAGGGAAAATTGTTGCCAAAAAGTTTTCGGAGCGGAGCAAATAAATGTCTGTGGATAAATAATGTATTATAATATGTATCTACGTGGAATATGGGTAGTGTGTACTTTTTCTTGGATTTTTTATTAATAAACAATATCATTAAGAATTTTTCCTGGTAATAATGAAATAATATAGGAGCGGGTAATACATATGTATATAAACAAACGAGATAGTAGACAGTTCCCCAGAAAATGGGGCACAAACAACTTTGACTCTTGCTGTTTCGTAATAATTTTCATATTTGCTGGATGTTGTGCTGGTCAATATTCAGAAAAATAAATATAACAGGTAGGTAGATTAAATACACATTCACTTGTCATGTTTCTGGAATTCTGGAAGAGATGACACAACACCAGCAAAAAAATATTTGACTGTTTTGGTGCCCTGCAGAGGAGACCTTCATAATGGTTGACCCACACTTCCAAGAATTCTTTCATTGTGAGTGGGTAGCTTCAGTCCGGGGGACGACGCTTTGTGTGCATAACACGCTATTTTATCATCTACATTGATGCCTTTTGTGCTTCTCCCTTTGGTGAATTTGGGTTACACAATAACAATATCTATACATTATCCAAATAAAGTATCAACATTTTCAATTTGAGTTTATTTGGGATAAAAACATAAAAATATACATCTTATATTGTGCTACATACTGCTCCAACCATTTATATGCGTAGTCAGTATGTAAATATGTTAATATCATTTTGCATACTCCGACGAGATGTAGACGAGAGAAATATATTATTTATTATGCATGTTTACAAACAACATTGTTTTTCTTCCTAACCTCCGGCACATTTCATGGAGATGAGTATGTGGAACGGAAGCAACATCACGTAACTTTGCTGTTATTATTATTGCTAATATAACAAACGGACTGTGACGACGACAGGGATAAAAGATGATGAATGTTGCTGGCACTTGGCAATTTAAATATACACAGTATACACACATATTATGTATATCATCTTTTTATATACAAACATGCACACGTGTGTAATATGTATTTATTTTATTAGGTATATATTTTATAATGAGAGAGGGATTTTTCTTCTGCGTATTTTTGTTTCCATTTTGACCATTTTCAAAGGGAAAAGAGCGGGAGAATAGTCAAAATGAGTTTTATGACGTACATTGACACGAGCGTAATATAAAATGATTCTGTGCCCTTTAATTTTCATTAAAGTTATATAACATTATAACATTTTGTATTTACATTTATATTGACAGACACGAGGCATATTTTAATTAAATATTTATGGTTGGGACGAAAGGTACATAAATCTTCAAAATGTATGAGGTGGTATTAACACAGGCTTAGTAATTACCGTGAAATTGTATACGTATATTTATTTGGCTCAAAATATTTTGAGAGTTCAACGATTTTCCAATAAATCACCTGCAAATAATATACACTCAAGTAAAATGGTACGCAACAAAGGTATGCAAGTTGTTGGTAATGTGCAGCAGTGACTAGCTCCACTTTTCACTACCAGATTCATTCACTCTGCTTCCGGGGGTATGTTAAATAACCATGTATGCATAATTGAAAATGAGACAATATTTATAGGTGTGTATAAATTGTACTTTCATCGATTGGGGCTTAGGTGCGTGTTGATTTGAAATGTTTGCAGTGAAATTTTAGAAATGCGCTTGGCTCAAAAGGTTGATTTAAGCTGGTGCGGGGAAAAAAGGATATAATTCCAATTGCTTTTGGTGGAGATGATGATGATGTTGGTGTAAAAATAGTGAAGGTTTAAGCAAAAATGTGTAAATAAAATTTTGTTTGCGTAGCTTACAATGTAAGCGTAAGAGATACATGATCACACACGTGGATGAATCATGCATGTACGTATGTGTGTTTAAACACTCTCTGCAAACAACAATTTCATATTCGAGAAAATAATGACCTTTGTGTACAAATCCATTATTCTGTACTTGTAAGTTTCCCATTTTCAATGCTTCCATATAGTCATTATTATTATATTTGTGGCCTTATAGGAAACCCCATTCCAACATAACAAGTACATCTACATTTCAAAAGTTTGCGGATATAAACTTGAGTTGTGTGGGATTCAAAGTTTTCATCCGAGTTTTCTGACGTAAGTATCATGGGAGAGATGTGCATATCAAGTTTTTTAGAATGAAAATTAATGCGTGCGTATGGTCGGTGTCGATGCAAAGCGTAGAGTAATGCAAATGCACGTACAATCATCATCCACGCGACTCCCATTCTCCACAAGCCACCTAGTAAATCAAGGTTATGTTCTCTACAATTTTCAACCACTTCTTCAACAAATAAATGTAAATTTAGGAATGGGCGCCTGAAAAACTTGCTAAATTATTTTCACATTTTCAAACATTCAACCCACAAGTCACCAGTTTTCCATAATATTAAATCAGAAAACCCATTTCACTCATAAAAAAATTCCTTTGTGAAACCAATTTTGTTTTCCTATCTATTTGTCGTCATCATCATCATACATACATACATAAGTGCATTGAATCTTGCAGTTTGTACACTAATGTGATTGTGCCTTGTTGTTGGAACATCCATCCGGTGGTGGTGAAAGTAAAAAAAGGGAATCATGTGCTACCCCATAAAAAACCAAGTTGTTTGGCTGAATATAGTAAATTGTACACACTTATATAAGTATGTATATCCCTAATAAAATATATATTCCGCATTTTTTGGATATAAACGTTCCAGACTGCTGAGCGTTTGCAATCATCGTCATGATGATGATGATCATCATCATCATCGCCCCACTCACATATCACTTAAAGCATAAAAAGTTTCACGGCAAGATGTGTTTCTGTGTTTTACAGTTGCGGGACATATAATTTTACAGAGAGAATGGCAGAGACAAGAGACGGAGGAACACATATTGTACGTGTAACTCTAACCACTTCATTTCGATTCGGATAGGTATATATGCAATGCACACAGTTATACATGCTATACACATATTACGCGTAGAAGAGAAAAGATTATCCAGCCGACGAAGCAAGTTTTTTCCTTCGTTCAGAGAAGAGGACGAGTGAATGAAGGAGTAGCAGGAAACAGGCTTGTACGTATTATTATTATGGAGGAAGCATGTGCATTAAATCGTCGTTGCTGGATGTTTCCGGGTAATTAAATCTGATGGGATGATGTGAGAGTGAGAGTCCCCATTTATAACGGTATATATTTATACTACGCGCTCACACAGGAAACAGTGAAAAATATAGACGCGTTGTTTGGATGCATATAATAAAATATAATACTTTGCATTGCTGGCCCTTTTTTCTACCCTCTGCTTGTAAAATAACATCCCATCACATTCTAACATAATAACCAAAACCATAAATTGCATATATATTTTATGGACAGATCGTTAATGAAATCCATACGTTATTCCCTCCTTTTTTGTTAAAAAAAGTGATATTCATTGAGATTTGAAGCATTCAGAGAATGCCAGGTTTGCTCATTGAATGTTTTTAATATAATTCTATTTATTATTATAGTTTACTTTCAAATTGTAGTGACTTTGCAGCAATTTTGATTTAGATAGAAAGAAGGGATAAGGCCCTTATCATAAGGATGTATTTGAGAATATTTATAGCATCAGATTTAGATTTTTGCTGGCTGTAGTAAATCAAAAGAGGGATGGTTCGTGGAAACTGTTAATGAACTACAATGGGTAGGTACGTCAATTGCCAAAATACCTTGTTTGAGCAGTGGGGCTGGAGAATTGGAGCGTTAACAATGGATATAATTAATGACTTAATTGTTCCAGTAGCACCACACAACTATGTATATGTTCAAATATCCATCTAGAATATCTACACAATTAGTGCCTTCCACTTTACTTCACAACTTAATTAGAACATGTGTTCTTGGAAGCCAAAATATTTGATTGATTCAAATTATCATTTTAGTTGGGATACGAGAGGGATGGTTCGTGGAAACTGTTAATGAACTACAATTGGTAGATACGTCAATTGCCAAAATACCTTGTTTGAGTAAAGGGGCTGGAGAATTGGAGCGTTAACAATGGATATAATTAATGACTTAATTGTTCCAGTAGCACCATACAACTATATACCCACATAGCCATCTAGAATATCTACACAATTAGTGCCTTCCACTTTACTTCACAACTTAATTAGAACATGTGTTCTTGGAAGCCAAAATATTTGATTGATTCAAATTATCATTTTAGTTGGGATACGGTTGAATTAGCACACTAGCTATATACACAGTAGAGTGGAACAAAGTCGTTCTCTCTCCAGGAATTGAATTTACTAAAGCATGCAAATTTCACATATTTATAACTCTCAGTTTTGCAATTCCACATTAATTCTTGATTACAATTCCAGGTAGTACATTTTGCTAATTTTGCCAAGTCAAATTAGGAAAGCAAGTGGAGCAGGCATTATTGAATAAAACGAATATATTTATTCGGTTTATGAATTCATGTCCCAATTGAGTAACAATAAAAATATAGAACGTTGTTTATCAGAAATGATGAGTCTCTCGTCTCGAATTGCGTTAATACCAACAAAATAGAATGAATCATTTTTTACGTAACTCATTTATGTATACAAAACGGAATGACAACGGATGACGGAAAGACAAAAATTGGACCACCAACAATCAAAGTTGACTAACGTGCAGATATGTTAGTTATCACTTATTCGTTATATTTACGCATGCGGTCCAATGTAAAACGAAGGGTGATATTGTAACATTTTCTCTAAAGCTGTTTTAAGCTTGACCTGTTTGACACTAAATTGTTCAAAAATTTCTCCTTCCGAAAAAGTTTTTTTTACCTACTTTGATTCTCCCAACAATAACAACACATATATTTGCACATGGAATTATTTACGTCCCCTCTTCTACATTTTGTATTGTGCGGTCTTTTGAATTTGAACTCGACTAGCTTATTTCTTCTTCTTTTTTATACAAAAGAAAATATGTACCAAGTTAATTTTGGACGGAGAAAGTTGTTGATTTCTCAAGAGACATTCGAGAGAGAAGAGATAGAAAGAGAGGAAGGAGAGGTCTAACAAGAAGCAACACTTCAAGAGTGGTGGTGGTGGTGATGTTCTGGGGTTGGTTCTTATGTTGTTGGACTTAAACTTAACTTTCCATCTCTCTCCATCTCTCTTACATTTTTATATATTTTTTTGTTGAGAAAGCTTCTTTATTCGTATAGCTTCACACCGTCATCTATTCTCTCTCCACCTTGTTTAGTTTAGAATTTTCCCTCTGCAGTACTCGCTTTCACAGTTTATATATTAGGTATACAAACTACACACACAACTTTTTCTTTTAAGTATTTCTGTCCATTTCTCTTACAGGCATATGTCCATACTCTATACTTCCTTACCATATAACTTCTTCTTGCCTTCTCTTCACCATTATGTATTTATTCAAAACGATAAATATATACACAAACTTACCTAAAACCAAACCATGATGCAACACTTTGGAAAGAACAGGAGACTTAGACAAAAACCTTGAAGTTTTACATCTTCTTAGTATACAAGTAAATCCCTCTCTCTTTCTCTCTTTCTCTCTCTCTCCCGAGCTACTGTCGCATCATTTCAAAGTAATTCACAGCTTAAAGTGATCCTACAAGTTTTACATACACAAGTCAAGCAGGAAAACCAGCAGCAACAAAACTAGACAAAAAAACGACATGCACATAAATATACCTACATTACTACATGCACACACGTATGTACGGGCGTACACCAAAAAAAACTTTTTAAAAACATACTCAAGCAGATAAGTAGATTCACTACTACTCTCTCGCCTTACTTGCATCTTCTGCAGTGTGAGTAGTGTGGTGTGCTGCTGGTGGTAGGACATTATATGAATAAATTGTATAAACACAATATTCTCTGTTTTGTATTATCCGACATGTAACGACTGACGACACAATGCATTATCAGCAATACAAGAGCTCTTGGAAAAAGGGTGAAAATAAAGTAAACATACCTTGTTCTCTTTTTTCTTCTCCCTCTTATTATTCTACACAAAGGGAAAATAACAAGTTGCGCACTATAACTTGTAATACTACTGCATTTTCACATCCTTATAACAAAGAAGAAGAAGTAAAAAGTAAAAGTTTTTCTCTTCCTTTCTTGCTTCTTCTTCTGCTGTTCTGGTATATGTACGACAGATCGCACCATTTACTACTATAAAAAGATGAAGAAATACAAAGTGACATAATCAGACAAATTCATGGGAGTTTTTACCTTTTTAAAAACTTTAGACTTTTTGTACTTTGTAGTACGTGCGTCCGTGTATAAAAGGGGAGGGGAAGAGAAAGTCATGCCAGATTACGTGTACACTTGAATGAGGAAAGGGAACACAAGAAATATAAAGTTAAACATTTTACAACAGACCAAAAAGTAAAAGAAGAGGAGAAAGTGAATGCCCTCTTCTTCTTCTCTGTATATTACTCTTTGCACAGTTATTTTTCTCGAGTGTGTAACGTGTATACACAGTATACATACTATACAGGGTTGATTATATATACCTTGTTCAAAAAAAATCCTTCTGGACCTTTGGGTTGTTCCAAGAGGCAAAGTGCATTACAGTGTATTGTTTAATCATAAAAGCTTCCCTCTGCAATATACATAAGTAAAATATGTCTTTTTATACCTACCTCTTGCCTTACATCACGTTCTTCTTATTACGCAAGAAAGGCAGTATTATAACTTTGCTTTTCATGCTGCATTTGAGATGGTGGCCGTATTATAAGCTGTTGACTAGGTAGCTATATATGATTTCGTCACACTTTACCCAAAACTTGACAAGAAGAATTCTTGGTTGGGTGGATAAGGTAGGAGAGTGGGATGTGGGAGTAAAGAAATTTACTTTTTTAACAAGAAAGCAAAAAATTGTTGTTGAGGGAAGAGAAAACAAGTTGTGTTTCAAGTTTTTAATAATATAACTATTTGGACATTTTATTTTTCTAACCTCCTATCATCTGTCAC
>JAITYZ010000673.1:0-13923 GCA_027744595.1 Paronellides praefectus
AAAAAAAGTTGGGAAATTATAGTTGTATTGGAAAAGGAAGAAGAAAAAAAGTATTCCGGCAATTTGTAGCAACTGAAATTATATGACACATTTTCTATTAATTCAGTTGGACAGGATATTGTAAAATGGCAGCTTTAATGTAAAAAAATATATTACCAAAGCATAAATTTATTTTACTACGTCAACTATATGTCAACTGCTGTATAAATAGCAAAAGTGTAAAGAGAGGAGGATGGATGATCAGTTTGAAAATGACGATGGTGAACTATATCATCTCATCCCAAGTAAAAAGCTAAATTGTTTGTTTTTGCCAACATGTCATGTCACTCAGACACATGTATACATCCAAACAAACACATTACAGTGAAATATGAGACAAACGAAAAATGGATCAACATAGAAACAAGTGCAAAGGGCATCTAAATTGACAAAATGGAGACAAAGTATTGAACCTGTCACGCGTAAACTTGTGTGAATAATGCATAAAATGGATTTTTTTTCGCAGAGAAAATAATATATGCTCACATTTTATACATTAATTTATTATTGATGCAACCCTTTTATACTGACAAATATATACACACTAAGAAAATGCACACAAATCAAATTAAAGACCACTATAAAGAGATTTCCGTGTGCGCTCCACTAAATATAAAAAGGTAAAGTGGTAAAATGGATGAGGATCATGATGATAGTCATGTCACTCAGACACATGTATACATCCAAACAAACACATTACAGTGAAATATGAGACAAACGAAAAATGGATCAACAGAAACAAGTGCAAAGGGCATCTAAATTGACAAAATGGAGACAAAGTATTGAACCTGTCACGCGTAAACTTGTGAATAATGCATAAAATGGATTTTTTTCGCAGAGAAAATAATATATGCTTACATTTTATACATTATTATTATTGATGCAACCCTTTTTTATACTGACAAATATATATACACTAACAAAATGCACACAAATCAAATTGAGTGCGCGATTTTTTTATTAATATTATACGGGTGAACCACTATAAAGAGATTTCCGTGTGCGCTCCACTAAATATAAAAAGGTAAAGTGGTAAAATGGATGAGGATCATGATGATAATCAACGAGATTCAACATCATCAATCTTTTTTTAACCATGTAAATAAACCATGTGTGTGTATATATAGTGTATAATCTATGTTGCTGCTGGTGCAGATATCCATAATAGGAGATGAATTGTTTGGCTGGTACTCCTGAATTGAATTCCACCATCCAGCTAAACGCCTCAGCCTGATTATATGTTGTGTCTCTTGTGACATTTGATGGATTGAACACATCACTGCTGCAGTTACAACAGTCAACTCAAAAGAACTACTACTGGAGAGAAAGAGAGAGAGAGAGAGAGAGAGAGCGTTTAAAAGGAATCAAAAAAGTAAACCTTAAATGAGCATATCAACTTGCAACCAGAGTCATTCTGTCAATTTCTTTTTCGCCTTTTTTCCTTTGCTCCTATCTCTCTCTCTCTTGCTCTCAAACAAACCAAATAAATTGACTTGCAATCAACTCTTCAAAGTGAAATAAGTTGACAGAAAGAGAGAGGTTTTATGCATCGAAAGAAGAAAAAAACGGCGACATTTCAATTCACTCCACTTTATACTACACTACCAAGTTATACAACAACTTGTTTTTTTTGTGTGTGTGCAAAAGTCGGTAGCCATAATAAAGCTATAGGATATCAGGTTACCCCAGTAAAAGATCTGAAAGCCTACACTCACATTACTATAAACATTTTATGTATTTTGTTTGCATTTACACTCTTTTCTGCCAGTTTCCATTATTTTGGAATTAGACAGGTGGTGCTGAATTGAACAATGATATGATATGATGATAATGTTGTTGTTGTTGTTGTTGTAGACTGATAGCAGGGAAGAGAGTATATATAATCCTACCTATAATATTATTATGCATTTATAATATTTATCCATATTTAAGCACCAGCAGCAGCACAAAAGCAAAGTCAAATCAATGGAATATTACTACACATTATATTTCATACATTGTGTGTGTGTGCCATGCATAATGGTAAAATGAAGTGGGTGTTGGGCTGGCTTGAATGTGCGTATTTCACAGAGTTCATCCAAAAAGTCACGATCAACACGACAACCAAAGAAGACGGCGACATGATACATGGTAGTAGCATATTAACATATTATTATTATATGCTTATTGAATAGCAAAATGTTTGATAGTTTGTATTAAAAGCTATATTTTCCACTACTACTACTGCTTATATAGCTCCATTCAAAATCAAAGTTGAGCTTTTTAGCTTCAGCAGCGCACACACAGCGTTGAGTTGGCTGTTTGCGGGTTGAGTACCTACATATATCGTTTCGTCATGAATCATCATGACATTCAGATCAAAATCAATAAGACCACCTTCAACGCAACCGAATCAAAAAAAATTCTTACTGAAGGCTTTTACATGTATATTATGTACATACCTACATAATACATAGGAATATCAGCACATAAACTGCGTCCGCCGCCGAGAGAATGATACTACCCAAAAATATCCAAATAATATTCTGTGATTTTTATTGCTTTTTTACTTTTGCACGTTTTACCTTATTTTTTGTCAGTTGTTCAACCCAAATATTGTACTTTTTTGTACATGAGTACATTGTCCTTTTTTATTTGTATAAAGAAATACACAGGTAATATTATTTTTCTGGAAAAAAGCAACAAATAATCAATTGTATAATTTTCATTAAACAAATACATACAAATCTTGAATACACATAGCCAAAAAAAATCCCTATCATTTTCACGCACGACTTTTTTTTAACTTTTAACAACTCTGCTGTGCTGTCATTCTCATGATTCTCATGTCATGTCATTTATTTCATTTTTTTATTTAGCTATACATTACCTACCTATATGTCTAATACCTATACACACACGACGACGACAAGACAACAACGTTAAGAGATTTTTTTGTGCGCTTTTTATTTTCAGGACAGATGACCAAAAGGATAAGGTCATCTCAATCGCATAAGATTCAATAACACTCGGTGAGCGCTGCATACTACAGCATTCATTGTGCACACATATTTATTATGCCATTCAAACCATTTATGCGTCGGCTTGTCAGAAAAAATATAGCTAAAAGATGTGTTGTCTTGTGTTGCATTTATTTTTAGTTTGTAATAATAATAATAAAATAATGTGTGTATTTGCATTTATTCTTAAAACAGACTTGTATGATTTTATTTGCTTCCAAAGTAGAGTGGACATGAACATTGACATTGTGACTCTGTGCTCACACAGCTTGCCAATAAAAAACGCAGTAACAGAGACATTGACATTATAAAAGTATATTTCTTCCACTCCTCATCATTCATTTTGTTCCTCATTGCTTTTTTCCAAACTTTTATGACTTGCTTTTTTCCCCCCAAGACGCAGGACTCTATAATATTTCCCAATCCTCTTTTTATGCATGTCTGTGTTTCTCTTTCTTGCCTTGGTTTCTTTTCTTATTATTGCCATCTGTCATCTATGAAATGACTGCTGCTGTAAAGATTTTTTATTTGCGATAGCCAACATAAAATGCTTCAGTTTTTCTAATAAATCAAAAAAAAAAAGATTTCTGAGCATGATTTTTAGTATGAATATCATCATCACTTTGCCCCACCCTTTTTCTATAATACAAAAAAATAATTATATTCAATTCAATCTTCAAATTCATCATTATGCGATCTCTGTCATTCAATATCATTTGATATCTTTAAGTATTTCTCAAGGTTAGCTAAAACAAATACCTTTTGCAATATTTTATTTTTCTTGATTATAAATCCACATTCCCATACATTCCTATGTAAATAGCTTGTTATTCATCTGTCTCTCAGCAAAATATATTCATCAATGCATTAAATACATTGTCAGCTTTGTAGAGATCCCAACTCACACAAACATACATACTACAACGTACTTTTGCAAATCATAAAGGAAAACAAAGATTTTTTTGTTTGTTTTACTAAAAACCTCTGCTGTTTTTATATTCATGCTGCTACGTTGCTGGAATCGTAATAATATTCTTGAGTAGCCACCTGATTTAGATAACCATACAGAGTTTTACACAACTCCCCCAAAAAAATACTTTTTTAGACTTGAACCACTTGACCGTCTTCTTTGCCTCTGCCTGCTAATGGGAAAGGCAGTAAAAATGTTGAAGTTTTTATCTTTATCCTCATCATCGTCAGCAGCACCAACAAGAGCGACGACAGTAGTAGTTGGAGAAGGAGAAGCAGTCCTAGCAAATATATTAAAGTAGGTACGTAAATTTTTTTTGTAGGGCGCCTTCTTCCTATTTTTGCAACTAATTTTCTTGTCCACCAATACCACCTCCACTCCATGTCCATAGTATGGACTCCATACCACCACCGACATCAGTCCATCTGTAATCACAATACATGTAATCAGCAATGCAGAAAATATTTTTTTGTACTTGAGCATATGTGTGTGTGTGTGTCTCGTTTCCCCCGCCTGACATGTCATAAAGCTTAATAAATAACTTTATTTCTTTAGTGCTCCTTCGTCCTGCGCAACTCCTGTGCCACTTGGTGAAGGTCATTGTTTTATTACTACTTGTACTAATGCTGCTGCTGCGTGAGTTATATATTTTCTTTCTTTTTCGTTTCATAAAAAATATAACGAATATTTTTCGCTAATCAGCTTTCAGTTGTAAAACAAACAGACATGTCGGCCAAGTCAAGTCAGCAGAGTAGCAACAAAACTAAAAAAAGCCCCCAAAGCCACTTAAGTAAGTGAGTTGAGTATATAATATTGAGGTCTCTCTTCTTCTTCTGGTTGGATCCGTCGATGACTCAATGTTTAAACAATTTATAAGTATGTATAATATTAAATATTTTTTATTTATTTATGTGTGCCTATCTTTTGGTTCATGGGATATTGTGCTAATATTTATCGTCCACTCTACAAACTTAATGAAGTGATGATGAGTGGCTCTTACTTAAAATATATTATATTATGCCACGCTCTTTGCTGAAAAAAATATGTAATCTTTTTTTGCTAAAAAGTAAAGTTGAATGTTGATGACCCCAACATAACCAGCAAAAATAACCCTATTAAAAATATAATATTATGCTTGTGTGCAATATAGCCAATAAGTCATGTAAAAATATGTAAAGACGCCATGTAGTCCTCTTCTCCCTCTCTGTATGCTTTCAGGATAATAAATGAATAAAGACTAATAAAAATAGTTTATCTTTTTTTGCCAATTGACTGTCTGTGTTTGTGCACTTATCCATCATCCTCATTACAAGCATGAATGAAAAGAACAGTGATAACCTGTCATGTTTTTTTCATATAAATAAAATGGTTGTGCACACCACTGGACAATGGACAACCTCACTGAGTGAATAGGGTATCATTGAACATGACAGCTAAATTCATTTCGTCGTTCATGATCAAAAGAGCAACAAACAGACTTTTTTTGAGTGCAGTGGTGGCGATGGTGGTGGTGGGGGATTTTCTATTTCTAAGAAAGAACAATGGTCCGGTAGTGATGAACAAATTCAATATTTTCGTCATGTCTGTTGATGTAATTGTTTATTTAAATTGATAAAAACTAATTACCAATTTATCATAGACGCTATATATAATATGGTGGGATATCTCTTTTCAAGGTTTTCTCAAAGTGCCCCATATTTTCCAAAGTGAGTACTGCGAGTTGTCTGTGAAAATCTTTTTTTTCCTACTCCACCCGACAATTGTAGCGAGGAGTGAACTTTGCGTAAAAATGAATTTATGATGACGTTGTCATTTTTGCAAATTAGTCCGTCATCATCACCCACCACCAACCACCACAGACATGAGAAGGAAGAGAGGCGCAGACAAGTCAAAAACAAGTGCCACCACCACTACGCCGCCACCATCTCCTCTACTATGACTGCAGCCATCTTATTAACTTTTCCAGATACATTTCAACAAATTTCTTCAATTTTAAGCAACATACATAAAACTGCAAAAAAAACTCTAGACGGTTCCTGTGCATCACACATACATCCATAACATGGCATCATGGCATACAAGTGAGCAAGTAAAGTTTTTTGAAGAGAGAAACTGCAAAAACAGCTAATTTTATTCCCCCTCCAGTTTCAATTGTAAATCCAATATATTTTCAGCTAATAAATCAAGTGGTAAAGAAATGCACGTCTTTTTGTGGTGGTGGTGGTGATGGCACGACGACGACGGCTTGCAAATGAGATTTTTGCTCACTTCCGCCGCGCTCTATGCTTCATTTTCGCCCCTTTTTTCTAACATGCAAAAAAATTATCCGAGTCAAAAACCGTACACAAAATAATCCGTATCAAAAAAGCCATCAAACCATAGGCAAGCTTGTTTATTTATAAGATATTGAAGCTTATATGCTCCAAAAATGACACTAATTTTTTCATGTGAAAATTAGTATTTTTTTTGTGTCGAGGAGACACCAGAGCAGCAAAGTAGTTATAGTAATAGGGTGAGATACAATCCTCTTTAAAATCTCTCTTGCCCTCACAACTCAACATCTTCTTCACATTATTATACTTCTCATCATCCTGTTTACGTTTTTCTTAATCCCTGCATCTCTTGAAGACGACAAATCTTGTCAAATTTGAAATTCCTATTTAATGAACTGTTGCTATCTTTTGCAGCATATATATTACTATGAACAAACTTATATCCATATGCATAATACTTACATGATTTCTGCTTTTCATTGAATTAAGATGGTATACTATGATAAGGAGTGAGAGAGAGATAGATGAGATGACGATCGTCGACAAATGAATGACCATTTTTTATTTTAAAAACAATTCACCTCGCCTCGTCCCCATAAATTACTTGATATATTTTTTGCCATGCAATGCTTTCTTTTTAAAATGCATGTAGGTATGTACATTTTGCATCGTCACCATTCATCCATGTTCCATCATATGAGCATTTTTTATAAGAAAAACACGTTATCAACTTGTATCATCGTCCCATTTGTCGCCAGATATAATATAAGCTCGCCCTAAACTAAACTAAACGAGTATTTAGTTGAATGAAAGATTTGAATGGAATGGGAGAACAAAGTATTTTGGCAGGGTTCCAAAAGCCAGCCAAATGAACAATAACAGACAAGTAAGTTCATAGTCAATAGCAGTAGCAGCAGTAACAGCAGCAGCAACGGAAGGAATAAACTAAAAGTGTACAACAAAAACATCAGCGACTACTGACTACTGTCATCATCCTCGTCATCATCATCATCAACATCTCACTATTTACTATGGGATCATCTTTGTCTCGTCTTCTCTGTGTGTGCCTGTGTGTGCTTGTAGATTTTACTAACTAATAACATTCCAAAACTTATGTATTAAAAATGTAAACACGCATGAATAACTTTTTGTTTTTATTATGAAACTTGATATTCTTGCAGTTAGTTGCAGATAGGTTGACAGACAACAAGCAAGTATGGCAGAGATTTTTGTATGGGAATTGAGGGTGTAAAATAGAGATGTAATGAAATATGAACGAGATAATATGATTATTATATATTTTTTTAACCCTTTTCCCTTGAACTTCATCATCATCATCAACATCTTCACCATAACGTAACTTCTTTGTAAATCTATTTACTGCTGTGATGTATGTATTTATAAAATGTATACATAATATAGTTGTCTCACACAAAAAAACGCATTTTTCCTTTCAAAACATTTTTTTGTTAAAAGTTGAATTATGAATACATATATTTTAATTTTTTTGTTAATGTATCCGGTACGCATAACTTGAAAAGATTCTAGTAATCTAGTAACATTTATTTGCTGTTTGTTTTCCTTCTTTTTTTTGTTAAGAGAGAAGACATTATTATAATATGTGTGTTATCAAAACAGGATAGAAATATTTTTTTATTATTAAGACGCGACGACAGGCATAGGAGGAGGGGACAGGATCCAGTGCGTGCCCATGAATATATATTTTTTTAGTAGGTATTCTTATATGTTACTATGTTACTACTGTTATTATTATTATTATGCCCCTTTCAAATAAAAAAAAATTACTGAAAAACTCAAAAGCATGCATAATAATGATTATGAATATCATCATCACATCACTTTGCTTAAAATCAAGAGGGAAAGTAATTTAATTCAGGTAAGTGAGTGTCTCTATCTTACATTTTGCGCCGTGGTCTGGTCTCGTATCTGGCTTGGTCCGTGTGTTATCATTATTACTCTTCCACATACTTTTTTCTACAGTGACTGTAGTACAGCCCATGATGAGTCTCAAGCCAAGTAGGTAAGTAGAATGCATTTTTTTGCTCTTTGAGTAGAGTGTTGTTTTTTTCGAGAGATTGCTTCCGTGAATACATTAAAAGCTTCTCTCTGTCTCTCTCTCTCTTTTATTATTATTTTTTCTACTTTTTTGGGATAAAATGTATAACGAAATTATCACATGAGCAAGTTTACATGGCATGGTGAATGCATGTTGTAATCATAACATATCCCTTTGCTAGCTCGTAGTAGTCACAGCCAAAGAATCACTTTTACTTTCCGGGTTTTACTAAAATAAAATATCCTATTTAATCTTTTAATTTGGTAAGTTGCAAGTATCTCATATAAAATACGGATATTATCTACAAATACATATTGCTGCATAGCAAAGAGCAAGTCTTTTTTTGTGCTGGAGACTTTGAAAGTACTTTTTGCTTCTGCTATCGATCCACATTTTCTCTTGTTTTACCTTTATTGCGTCTTTTGCGTTTTGGCTTTTTTGGGAGGTGATAGGATTATAGACCACTGGATGTCAACGTATCAAAAGTATTTAAAAAAATCTATTTTTTCCCTTCTTTGTTTCTCTCTCTCTAATCGTTTTACTAGTAAAAGAAGTGCGTAATGTTGCGTACATTTTATTCGTCATAATAATAATCCATGCAAAGTTGTTATTGCGGTCGACTCTCTTTCTCTCGGACACGGCCATTAGTGAACCAAAAGGCTATTCGGTTCAGTTAAACTTGGATTAGAAATGTCTGATCGTCGGTCGTTAAAGAATGTACGCAAATAATCCCAACCAAAAAAATATCAGATTTTTGTCCACCAGACAGACATCCATATTATGTACATGCCTAGATATACAGCCAGTAAGGAAGGCAGAAAGCTCTGTTTGGCCTGATAACAATAATAATACCGGTATTTTTGTCCAAGAGTCAAGAGAGTCTAGTTCACCAGCTCGATTACAAAAATAAATGTCCATTCTAAGAATACTTACGTAGCGTTCAAATGATAATGTTTTTTTCTCTCTTTAGGTTTGTCGGTCGGAACTCTGATTTTGTGAGCTGAAAGTGTAATGCGGATATACACTATATTTTTTTCAGGTGAACGAGGGTAGGTATGCAGCTTTGTAATGATAATCAAATCAGAAATCACTATCACGAGTTCTGATAAGAGCTCCTTGTTGTATTCATAACTACATGCTGCTTCTGTAAACATTCAAAAAAACTGACCAGTGTTGGTAGTGGGCTATATAAAAGCTTTGGTGAATAGGATTTTGTCAAAATAAAAAGAGTACAAAAACATACACACAAACACGTGTGCCCTGCGCAGCTTTTTCTCTTTTATTCTCGTGAATTTACAAAAAAAAACATTATGAAAGCCCTCTCTGCTGAGCGGCTGTTCAGTTCACATGATTATGATTACTTGTCCATTTTGTTCTCATCTCTCTCTCTCTCTCTCTCTGCGTGCATACATGCATTCTTGAGAATGATCTGACATGTTGATATGTAATAATGATAATCGTATGAAATGTTGATGTTGTTGTGATGCAGCTTTGTAATGATAATCAAATCAGAAATCACTATCACGAGTTCTGATAAGAGCTCCTTGTTGTATTCATAACTACGACATGCTGCTTCTGTAAACATTCAAAAAAAACTGACCAGTGGTAGTAGTGGGCTATATAAAAGCTTTGGTGAATAGGATTTTGTCAAAATAAAAAGAGTACAAAAATGAAACACACACGTGTGCCCTGCGCACCTTTTTCTCTTTTATTCTCGTGAATTTACAAAAAAACATTATGAAAGCCCTCTCTGCTGAGCTGCTGTTCAGTTCACATGATTATGATTACTTGTCCATTTTGTTCTCATCTCTCTCTGCGTGCATACATGCATTCTTGAGAATGATCTGACATGTTGATATGTAATAATGATAATCGTATGAAATGTTGATGTTGTTGTGTGTAAATGTAAAATAAATAATAATAAAGTATTTTTTTGCCACCTAATTTTCTCTTTCTCCAAAACTCAAATGAACAAGAATGAAAATTACAAAAGAGGAGAATGTTGTGATGATGATTAGATAAATAATAAAAGAGTTTCCTTAGATAAACAAGAAGAGGAGGAGGAGGAGGGAGAGAGGAGGATGTGGTCACGTTGTTTTACTTTTTTTCTGGATGCTTGTTGTAGAAATAAACGAGAAAAACGTAAAATAAAATGCACGACAAAGTGGTTCTTGAGAATGCATAAATTCAATCTAGTTTGCAAAGTGGAGAACAAAAAAAATCTTGTAAATAATGCTATTATTTTAGATAACAAGCTTTGATAATCATAATCACTGTTTTTTCTTACTTTTCTTCCCGTCAATTTAATCTGGTTCATTTTTTTCACAAAATCATCTAAAATCTCTATCAATCTGTATGGCAATCTTGTTTCTTTTTTTTATGAGAAAGAAAATAATATTTAATGCAGTTGCAATGCATCTCGACATGCATTTTTTTCACTGATATTATGCATGTTATTGTCAGCATTTTCCCTCTTTTTGTCTTGTGTGCAAAAAAACAAACATCCGTTCACCGGTTCGACGACGACAGAGCGTGCAAAAGCCAGTCTTGAAACATGAGAAACAAGTTGTTGTTGTTGGTTAATCCTGATTTTCGTTTGTTTTTATTTGTTTTTTTTCTGGGGAAAAGTGAAAACTTGCAGACTGTGACGTTGACAACGGGGCGCTATACTAAGCTGACAAGAGAAATTTCCTGCTTCCTACACCAAAAAAAAATATCCTGCTACTTCGTCATCTCTCCTTTTCTTAAGAAATGCTAAATACTGATTTTTCTACTTTCCTGCAAAAAAAAGAGAAGGATAATAAATCTACTGATGAGCTGCTGCTGCTTTGATTCTTTTGGTGGTGGTGGTGGTGGTCCGTGTATTTCTTGAACTCTCTGGTTTTTTTGTGTGTGACATGGCACGGTTTTTCTGGTTATTTTGCAAATAATACATTTATGCACAGTTGGAGATGTGAAAACTGTGCCCATGTAAAACTTTCTGCAAGTCAAGTGAAGGGATCTCAGTGTGACGCTGTCACATTTATCGCCAGTCGTCATAATCATCATCAACATCCTTTAGCATTATCACATATAGCTAATGTCACAGTTTATCATTATTATTACTATTATACCGTCATCGTCATCATCAACAGCATGCTATCATATCATCAAAGAAAAAAATATATGTGTTCATGTCCAGCAGCGGTGCGGTTTTGCACCGCTTCTCCCAGAAAAAAAAGAGTTGACATTATGTTTAGTGTGTAATGATGATCAGCATATCGTCGTTATCATTATCATAAAAAATAGTGACCGGAGTGACCGAACAGTATTTTTCAATGGTCAATTTAACAATTTACATATATATTCATAAACCATGGACCTCTGTGTAAAATGAGGGTGGTCGAGTCATCTCTTTGCAAATTTTTTGTTGTTATCATCCGAACCCATCTGTTACGTTACATCACTTGCATTTTTTTTTTGGATTTCCGTTCTTATGACTTGTCATGTTATGTTTTCCATCTGTCATCACCACCGCCACGAAGATCACCGTCAACGCAACGTCAACTTATGAAGACGAACAAGACGATGATGAGAATGATTAGGACGATGTTGATGATGATGATGCTGACACAAGCCTAGCGTCAAAGTCAAACTGATAACGATCCTGAGTTTTGATACTGCTGCTGCTGATGATGGTGGTGGTGATCATGATCAAAATGATATGCACAATATTCAGCGATCATGATCTGCATGATCACTACAAAGTTGTCATTTTGTTCCGGTTTTACTATATACCCTTTACCATAATGCCTTATGCCTTGATGATAAGCATGACAATATCGGCCATTTTGTCATTTGTCGGGAAAACATGTGAAAATGTACGCACGCAGAGACACGTATTTCATGTAAATTTTGACCATCACACAAGGCACAATTGATGATGTCATAATGCAACGGTCCGTTTATTCAAACAAACAATGCTGCCATGTGCTATAAACTATTCTTCTTTCATGGCGCTACGTAACGTACTAAACATAAATTGTGTATTAGTCAAGCGTAGCTCACGCACGTATTTTTATAGGTAAGTATACACATTTACCATTGATAGCATTGTGTAGTATTTGTGTATATATCAGTCAAGTCAAAGGACATTGCCATTTGATTTGCAAGTAAGCAAGCAAAAGAGAAAAGAGAGAGAGAGAGATAGGAAATCAAAGTTGGAATCACAAGCAGAATTATGGCGAATGGCCGTATTTCATTTTCATTCTGCCCCATAAAATCCCCCATTTTACCGTGCCATTGGCATCATATCGTCGTCGTCGCACTTTGTACTTTTTTTTCTGTTTGTCTGGCTGACTGGATGAATGTAGGTTCCGTTTCAACAAACTTTGTTTTTCCTCTATTTCCTGATCATTGCTATATCATCATCACCATCACAAGCACATAATATGCTTCTTCAGCCCATCACAATCCATCCTATTCTCTCTGCAGTCTTTTTTCTTCTTCTTTTAAATAAAAAAATAGTCAGGCCAACATCAGGCCTTGAGTTGCATGCAACGCCAATTTCCAGTGAAAAAAATGGAGGAGGAATAGGAAAGGATGCTTAACAAATCTCTCTGCAGTCTTTTTTCTTCTTCTTTTAAATAAAAAAATAGTCAGGCCAACATCAGGCCTTGAGTTGCATGCAACGCCAATTTCCAGTGAAAAAAATGGAGGAGGAATAGGAGAGGATGCTTAACAACCATAATACTTACTATACTTTTTTTTACGTTACGTTCCAGTTATTTATTGAATTGAAAAAGATTTGAGGAGGAGGAAAATGATGATGGTGATAGACGGCGACTTAAAGGCGGCGGTACACATACACACATTGCACTCTCTGTACACTCTAAGTCAAATGTATACACACTTATTGACTATTTTACTATTTATTACATGAAGAGAGACGATGTACGTAAAAAAAAGTAAGATTTGACAAGGCTTGAACAGTGATCATGTTGTTGATGATGATGATTATGATCACCACTTGTTTTTTTATATCAATGTATTTTTTTGCATTTAAAGTGGTAAACATCTCGTACGGAAATAAAATATATCTTTGCTCATCGTTTGTCGGTTTTGGCTCATATCATTCGGTGGTGGAGGAGAAGAAGGATGAAAAAAATAAGAGTTTTTATTCTGATTGGAATAAGAGGAAAAGAATGACTGATTACAGCTGGTTAGTAGTTTTGTAGCCAACAAATAAAAAATGGTTGGTGGAGAAAACGCAAAGGTGGTGAGATGAAATGATGTACCAAAGCAATAAACGCATACGACACCAAAACGGTAATCAAAGATGGTAAACAAGTATTTTTGCATATAAAACGGTGTACATTTCACTATTTAAAAAAAAAACAAATAGGTAATTTTAGACGTTTCAAATATCCCGTAACGTGTGAACGTGTACATTATAAATCCCATAAAATTAAATATAATGTGGGGGATATATATGTGTAATTAAATGCAATATTAAAAAAACATCTCATGTAAACCAAGTAGAAGATGGGAATGTAAACTGGCAGTAAAAATAATAAAAAATGGTAG
>JAITYZ010000674.1:0-15891 GCA_027744595.1 Paronellides praefectus
TACGCATGGTTTTGTAGTCTGCCTGTGCAGTAGTGTAGTGCCTGCATTTGTTATATGTTCATTTACTGGATTAGACATTGGAACTGGATTTTTAACCTCTGAAAACGACACTGGATAACTGAATGTTCAAATAAGTTGTGTCTTAAAGATGTTTAAATTAAATGGGAATGACACAACTTACATCTTCCTCCACAAAACCGTTTACAAGTAAATTTTTGCCTTTTTTTCTTGTTGCAAAAGAAGCATTTGATTCTTGAAAACCAAATAAGTCTAGCAATAAATCAATATTAGTCTTATGTATTTTGTAGTTTTGTAAAAAGAAAAACAAGAAACTAAATGACTAATGACTCGATCAGTTCCTTTTGCGTACATTTAAATCTATGGCGCCATACAATTTTTTTTGAATAGTAGCAAAATTAGAATGAAAGGGTGAAACAGGGGAAAGGAACTCCAGGTAAAATATATTTTCTCGTATATCGCTTTTACGTATGCCAAAGTAGCACAACAAGCATCCGGTATGCCTGCTTTTTTTGCTTGTATTTCCGTTCCAAACATAATTTACGGAATAAAAGCATCATCATTTTAACTTCTTGCATGTTTTTTAAGGATTGTATCCACCTACACATTATATTTATGAAAACTATGCCATGTCAGGTTTTAACAAATAGATGGAAACACGCAAGCAAACGCTCATGTCTTTTTTAAATGGCAAGCTCATTTTAATACACACTGCAAGAAAGTAGATATGAATGTACGTCTTGAATAGAAACAGCGTGCTGGATGGAGGAGGTGAAAGTTTCCGGCTTTCTCTGCCGGCTTTCTTTCAAATAGGAATGAAATAGTTTCCGGACTTATATTTTTACCTTTACATTTTGCCTTATGGGAGACTTTTCTCCGGTATGATGATTTATTGTAGTTCGTGCGATCAGTCTTCTCAGGCCATGTTCTAATGCGTAGTAGTATGAATATTAAGCTCAAATTTCTTTCCCGAAATCGATACATGATATTAATGCATGTGTAGATCTCAAATCTCAACTAGCCCCAGGTATGCAAAATTCAGCTAGCGAATAGGGCGGATTATATTATCATATAAATTAATTATACCTTCAAATGAAATCTTAATATTACATATTATTTGAATATCATAATTATACTATATTATAGAATTCCTCCCACACACTATCAACGTCAGAAATTTTTTCTGATGAAACGTTTTTACTTCCTATTTGATCCTATCATAGAGTGCATTTGCTTTGCATTAGCATCGCATCGCATATGATTAAACATATTACTCTTTCAGTCTAATCATCTGTATTATCATTTATTAGGCTACACTACCCTATCGCTTTTAACAATGCTTGTGAAATCCGGAATTATTCCATTAATACGTTGAGAAGCTAAATGAGTTGAAAGAGACTAGCTGATAATGATATACCTACTCATTATTATGTCGTTTGCGTACCCGCATCCAAAGAGATTACTATACAATACATGAATGTATACGCATTCATATTATTCGTTTTGTTTGCCTTCATTTTCACTTCACATCATTTCGTAATTATCATGAGTGTGCTTCGATACCCACTCTTTTCTTTTATTTTGGTGCGTACTTTTAGGCTTTTCTACAATGCGGTAATGTTTGTTATGTACCTACATGATATTATGTACTAGAAGCGGATGAACTTTTCCCTCTGCACACAGTCGATTTGAATAAAATGACTCAATAATTGTGCTGATAATCTCATTTACTACTCCTCATTGTCTCATTCAATGATGGCAAGAAGGTATTCTGACTCATTGAAGTCATTATTTGTACGGTTGACTTGACTCGCATTTTTTTAGGCAAATGCTTTTATCAGAGCTATTTCATTCTTTGAATGGGATAGATTTTATTGTAGACACAATAATTTTTTATTTAACTTTTTGATTTACATAAGATACTAATGTGTGCTTCGAGGAATTACATTATATTTTATCTGAAATCTTTTGTCTGATAGCTGTAGTTAATAAAAATCCATTTAAACACGCCCTTTTAGATGGAAATCCTAATGTATTGATAACAATATGTACACTGGTAAATTCGTAATAAGGGTTTACCTGAAGGTTTTTACTTGTGCCATCTTTTGCTCACGAAATATTATATTTTCTTGTAAAAAATCAACGCTACTTTATGTCATGTTTAGATGCCAAGATTTAAAAAAAAACATTTACGTTAGAGTCAACGTAGTTATAGATTACTTCTAAGTAATGTATGACTGCTTGTCTGTAAGGTTCAATCAAGACCATTGTGGTTTAGTTAAATTTTTGGGGCTCACGCAGGTATGTATTTTATAAAGAATAAATATAGCTAGTGAAATTAGCTGAATCCCCCGTTTAGTCTGGTTTCCACAATTTACAACAATGCACTGGCTAGAAAGCTAGGTAAAAAAAACTGGCAAGCAAATACGGTAGGAAAGTGTTACCTCCGAGGTTATGTACAAAATGTAGATATATTTTTCTTCGCTCTCCGTCTCCACCATGTGCTGACCAATGACGCAGAAGGTATTTGCGTAGTAAATACTTGTCTGTCTCATTATCATACAATTTCTACTGACTTGTTCATCCCTCTCTCTATTCCATGAATTCTAAATGCTTCATAAATCTCTGACGTTTGATCCAACTCTTTGTGGTGCTGTGTGGCAGACAGGAAATGTGGCAGTGTAGGAGGAAGAGTAGTCATTACGGCAGATGTATATTAAATAGATGAGCATACAATATGCGCTGTGCTCCTATTATTTTCAAAAACTAAAAACAACGAGGAAAGCGTTTGGAATAAATTCTGCTTGTCTTTTGCTTGATTTCAGTTTTGCTGTACACTATACGGCACGGCAGAGGGTATGTTGTCAAGTTGAGTCAAAATCCTGCATACATTATCAAGTTTCATTACCACCTCATGCATAAATGCATAAACCTGACATTAATTAGCAGTAGCATCCTCTGAGCTAGTCAGGAAAGGATCAGCAAAACTGTGTGAGTTTAGTAGTCAAAGATGATGATGTTGCACGTACGAGACTTGTATGTGAGGATGAACTGTATTATATGGACATGGACAGTTGCCAAGTAAAAAGGATGCCTCATTGGCTTTTTGTTCCTACCCGCCGCATCACGACAGATTTGGGCAGAGTCTTTGTCGAGTCCACAGTAGTTTAAACACGAGAGACGATGATAATGATGAGATGGATAATATTCAGAGTATACAGTATACACACATATTTATGCATGTGAGTGAAAACACCAAACCAACTTGTAACGGAAGGACGCACGTTTACTGATGAAAAAGCCAATTTTATCCTGGAATATCCAAATGGACCAGCTGGATATTTCCTCGTTTTTTTCTTTCTTGTTGCTTATTTTGCTCATGCAAAATGAGGTTCATGGGAAAAGGAAAAGAGCAAGAAGATGTAGATTTATCAGTAGACTAAAAAGTTGAACCTCTCTGCGTATACAACTCTTTTTATAAAACAACAGTATAATTAATGCCTTATATAAAAACATAATATAGAGAAACTGCTGTAAATGTACATATAAATATAATGTTTGTATGTAGCACTAAACCCCTACTAAGCAAACAGCGCTATTTTGTTCCATCAGCTTTCCCATTTTCTCATGCAGATCTGTTTGCTTGCTAAAAATGGAACATGCTCAGGCTCAGGGTAGAATTAAAGAAGAGATATAGATGGTAGATAACGACTAAGGCAAGGACAAGCAAACTTATGCATATGCAAAGCCTGCAAATCCGTAAGGGATGAAAAAAAATATTGCCCTGTGTACACAAGGGAGAAAAACAGAGAGAGAGAGACCTTTCTTTCCCAAGTTTTATGTGAACAATGCACGTTTTCGGTCTAGGACGAAAGCTGAAGAAGATGGAGGTTTTTGTGTAGGCAGACTTGCTATAGGTATTAATAAATTTACGCACGTGCTTTAGCGCAAAATCCTTGTTCTTATATTAACGCGTTCATTGTTCTCAAATCCAATCTATTTCTACTAGTAGCTCAAGTATCCTTGTTCCTCAAATAGGGAAATATGTATGTATCAAGTGGCTTAGAAGGAACGAGAAACTCAACAGAGAATTCTGGCTTTAATTTGCTAATCTAATGCAAATTAACTCTGAGCGAACATGGTCGCCGGGAGAGAATGTGCTTTACATGCATAATTAGTTTGGCATATTTACTTATTTTGCAATACCAATTTATTTTGTAGGAAAAAGGGACGGATATTTCATTCAAGTCTGCTTCAAATTAAAAATGGAAAATTCTGTGATGTCAGATCCCAAGTGATGAACATATATATATGTATTAAAGTATGTACCTTATTTTTTATATTACGTTCATTATAATGAAATGAAATTTCCATCAATCATCATCACTTTCACTTAAAGTACGGAAGCCAACAAATTGACAGGAGCATATGGTTTGGTTGATATCGATAACTTTGTAATTAGGTACAGAGAAAAGTATTCAAACTTGAATAATTCAAAACGAAATACTAAAAAACTTGTGTGGTAAAGTTTATATCAGAAAAATAATGTCGATAGAACAGAATAATAGCATAACTTGAACAACCAAACCGTCATTTTTAGAATTTTCGTAAATTCAGTAGCTGCAAAATTTTATCTGTGGGGATGTTACTTTTCCTCCGGAAATTGAAATGGAGTTTTGTGTGAAGAAAGTAAAAATTGCTGTGCTACGCTACGATGAAAATGTTTGTCATTTTGTGACTCGTCGGAAAGGGTTGAGAGAAAGAAAAGTCTTTTATTTTTTTAGGTTTCATGTGTATAAAAGTGTGTATTTATTGTACAGTGTTAATGTTGCTTTTTTGGTGTGGTTGTGTGAATGATGAAACGATAGTAAATTGTGATAGTTGATATGTTGCAGTCAAACTGAAAGAAGCGAGAAAAAAATGAAGAAAGGGCTGTGGAAATTGGAAATGACATTTGGTGGGTGGTAAAGTTTGTGTATAGTAGCTTGCTATATACGGGGAATATTTTGGTAAAAAGTTAAAAACCACACGGTCTGGTGCGGCAACGGTGGTGGTATACTTTTACTACATTGGTTTGTTCATTTCAAAGAGAAAGTTTTAAGAAACAGGTCATAGTAGTGCTTTTACTTTTCACAATGAGATACACTCAAATATGCTCACATCACATCGATATATTGTAAACTACTATGTATGTAAATTAAAGTTGAATGTGTAATGTGATAGGAGTAGATAAAAAAGTTGGAGCGGAACTGCCACTTTTTAGTTAGCGATAATATTAGAGAAGAAACGTATAGTCATCCAGACTTGACTTATTATTATTCCTATTCGTTTGAGAATACAGAATAGTTTCAATGTGTGTAACCAGTTGCTTGCAAGATTGTAACTTTTTTTTGTAAAACCACATTCCATTTCAGTTTTCCAGAAGAAAACAAGAAAGAGAAAAGAAGTGGGATGGGTGTAGTAGTAGCTCTTCTCATGGCTAATTATGCAAAAGACGAGTAGTGAACATGAAGAGAGAGAGAGAGAAAGTAAGAAAAAGTTTGTAAAAGTCAAGAAGAAGAAAAGTAATATAAAAGTAAAGAAAAAGTAAGTGGTGGGAAACAAAAAAAAGTCTGGGGAAATAAGAAAGAAACTTATTAGTTCATATGTACCTATTTTATTTCGTAGCAAAATGAGCTGAAATTACAAGTAATGACTTGGAAGGTTTTGAGAAAAATAAAATCAGGAATCATAGTGGAATGCAGGGTAGCAGAAGGCACTGGATAATATAATATATAATTCGAATTCACTTTATTTTATAGATTTGTAGCAGTTGGATATAGGTATGTGTCATGGGTGATGACCGTGATGACAGAAGCCTGAATGCATGGACTGGAGACTGGTTGGTTACCGTAGAAAGAAGTGAACTGAAAGTGGTGACTATATTCCTGTTCACTGGTGGGATCGTTCCTTCATGCATACATGCATGTAAGAGTTTTAAGGTTCCATTGGATAGGTGCAGTACTTACATTTTTAATTTACCCAGTTTTTGTTTCCAAAATGGCCATCGCATATGAACTGAACCTTTTAATCATCACAATTACTGTAGGTTTACTGATACCATCAGGGCAAAGTGAGCACCTCACTACTATCTATCAGAACCTTCTTCTCAATTAATAGTACCTATTTGATTTGAGCAAGTGGTAACATATCACTGTATTCTTTTAAACCCCAACAGGTATACTTTGTTACAGATGCGATTCTCTAGTTGAAAGTGACTGTCCATCTTATCCTTCCGCAACAAGCGTGTACGAAGATTGCGACGCGAAACCTCAAAAAACTCACAAGGAACATTATGAAACATTGGATTTTCACAAAACTGGCCGACAAACGCCATTAAAAGATGATGATCACGTCGTGTACTTGCGACATCGTTTTACAGTCTGTCCTGTGTCCCTTAAAGAATTCATTCCAGCCGGTTAGAAAATATTTGATTCGGTATTTGCTTAATTATGTATACTTTTGGCAGCATACTGATATGGTTTAATTGTCCCCAAAAAAGGATTATGCGGCCAGACTGACAAGAACAATTCGTCGTCCTCACAGTCATCTGGCTATTTTACAAGTACATAATTTTAATTGTAAAAATAAAATGTTATTTTTCAATTTATTATTACAAAATAAACCTCATTACCATCTTTTTATTTTAGCTCCCAGTCCACTGGAAAACGCTAATTACGTTTGTGGAAAAGCTGTTACTCGCGATCCCAACGGCAATAACGCACGTGTAAGGAGAGGATGCACACCAGACCTTTTCTTGAGTGGAACGGATGCTTGTGCCTCCACACCATCGGAATGTCATGGATGTGCAACTCAGATCGCTTGCTTTTGTACAACAGATTTATGCAATCATGGAAGCTCTCTTCGTCATCTTCCCCTAAACAAAGGCTACATTGTTATAGCTTTGTTAAAATGCTTTACCTCAATTTCTTCATATTTTTACTGAAAAGCAAGGTGTAAATCAATAACTCAATTTTAGCATTTGCCAGATCAGTAAACTAATATAATATATTTAATGTATAATATATTTACAAAAGCATGTCCATTTAATCCTGAGTCTCAACCCATTTAGCAAATTATGAAAGCTATGTAGGTATTCATTTAAATACAAGCCTATTGTATACCTTTTAGTCATCGGAATTCCTTTGACTGTAGTTCTGTAGGAGTAAATACCACTGTGCTTTCTACATAAAACATTACTTTGTGTATAAATTTTTGTGTAATGCATCATGTGTGTGAATTTCTATGCTAGTTTCATAAGAAAATTTAGTATTTTATGAGGTGATGGATGGATAGTCAGACAGAGCAGACCAGTAGCAACAAGACAAGACGACAAACGAGTGGATCACGGTAGTCGGACGGATGTAGTCCATCTATTAGCATTACAATTTTATTATAAACCGCCGTCATCCTACCAACCAACCAAAAATCCCGATTGTAGAAGAGGAAATAGCTTTTGTGTCCGTTTTTGTAACACAGGGACTTGCTAGACTTTGTTATTATATACCTACCACGTCTATTAACTTATATACCTAAATACTGCTGCGCAGTTGTTGTTTGGCATGTTTACGTGAAAATTACTCTTTGTATATGGATATAGGGGTCGGGTCCAGAATCCCTTGTTACTTTTTCTTGATTTTCTTTATATTTATGTACTAGTCACTTTATTTCCCCAAAAAATACTTTGAGATTTTAATGCACATTCATACAATCGTAGGATTCCCTTTCTCCAACATTCGGAATACATAAATATACAAAGAGAGAGAGAGAGAGAAAAAGATGGAGGAACTACCAGCCACACACTCCAGTAGTAGCAGTTGTAGTAGTAATCCAGCTGAGAAAGAAATAATTCCCCCACTGTTCTGTCGCTGAATTATTAAAGAGTGGCTGCATGTTTTTGCCTGTGTGTCTGTTCTGTTGTTGTGTAAAGTGAAGTTACTGCGAGAACTATTTATATTTAGAGATATACCTACATATAAATATGTATACTTTTACATAAATGAGAAGAGCTTCAGGAGATCCGGATTTTCTTGTGAATAGTAAATGATTTGATGTGGATGGATGCTTTGTGATGTCTGATTCTATTTCTGATGAATATAAGTAGGCATGCATTGCATACATGGACTTTTGCTCTTTCTCCATTATACACTCATCCTGGTTTGGTGGGATGTGCATTATTTAAAAAGCACAAGACAGAGAAAGGAAAGCTACATCAGAGTTTAATAAGCCTTCTTCTATATGTAGCCATATATATATATATGGGAAGAGATGGAAATGGAAATACAACAACTGAAAATAGTTTTTTTATCTATACCTCACATCGTTTTCGTATACATTCATTTCTATCCATGTATTTATTTGTGTGTGTGATGTAGTAAAAGTAATTCCGAAAATTCCCTGTCTCCGTCCATTTCCTTTCATTAATCTAAAACCCGCATCGCAATTTATATGTGCTTAGCTGAGGCTTTGTTGATTGAACAGCAGAGTGGGGGGTAAAAAAGTAGATATTGCATACCTTCTACTACAACAAACTGAGAGACACCCATGCACTTTTGGCGCTTATCAGCACTCAACCATACACAAACTCACGTACTAATTCCAAGAATCCTTAGAATGAAAGTTCATCCCTTTTATAGCCCATATCATCATCACATCCTTATACGTCCGTCGGTGGTTTGAAATTAGGCTCTAATATACAAAATCCTGTATACACTGCCTACTACAATATAACTCCCATTCTACTAGAGCAGTCACTCATTCTTGCTCGGTAGACTCGATGAAGGATTTTAGATTTTATGTTGGAAACTGATAATTGGTCTGATCTCGTCATTTGTCAAGTGTTATCTCCCCTTCACAATTTATTCAAAGTCTTTTTACCCCACTTGATAAATGACCAGCACAGCTTTTTGGATACACAACGAAATGTTGAAATGTAGGTTTTAGTATAGCTTAATGAATACCCTTTCAAAATTCCGTTTTATAAATGCTGCAGTGTAGTGTATTCATATTTCATGTTTCATGAAACAAAATATTCTCGTCATCATCACCTGCATTATTTCATGAGTTCACTGATCAATGCAATGGTTTGAATGTGTATTTCATTCCTTTATGAGTTTTCCGACCGAACACGATAAAATAACATACGAAAGTAATTGACCGTACATTCCAGCAAACACATCAAATCATTAGCCAGAAAGAATAAACAGCCGTTCAAAGGTTCGTTCATTCGATAAGGGTTGTCTGATCACAAATCTGAATAGAATTTTTACTCTTGTTTATTCAATGGAGTTTTACAAAATTATTTTGCAGGATAACATCCAACTTGAAATGTTACCTTGTAGCGCACTCAAACATTTGAAACATCCAAAAAAAACCGACGATTAGGTTGTTTTATGAAGCATACATAAAAGAAATGTGAGTATGCTTCTAAAAAAAACAAAAACTCGAGCTCAGTTCATTTCTATACCCAAAAAGAGCTTTTCTCTTTCAAGTCGTAGTAATCACGGTTGATAGAACAAGGTGCATTTCATAGGTATACGCGGCGGTATGCAGTGAAAGAAAGACACTGAATTTTGATACTGAGTCATTTCATTGTAGAATGCCTTTCTCTCTCTGTTGTGGTTTTCACCTACCTCCTAATAAATAACCAAATCAACGTTTGTGATTTTCAGTAGCGAGCTGTTCTTTTTACACGGACAACTTTTCGGGTTGTGAAAACAGCTGAAATTTTATCACCATCACCATTAAAAGACGCAGAGGGTTGATTTGGTTGGTTGGTGGTTCCTTTCGTTGCATTGCATAATACGGCATAGCATATTAGCATTTATTCCTGTTGGACGTTCAACAGATTATTTTCAAAGGAGAGAAGGGCGCAAATGTGATAAAACCTTGTTCACTTTCCCTTTTTTTCTCCCCATAATGGCCAAGTGCTGTCATCAACCCACCAAACTGAAACTATGGAAGGGCATGGCATGCAACAGTGGTTTTTGTGCATTGGGGAGTAGCTGAGATAGAGAGGAAAAAGCTCTTCCCTTAAAAGCAAACCCAAAAGACACACACACATGAAACATACCTTATTTTTTTCAAACGAAGAGAAAAAACTTCTGTGAGCAGTAGACAAAGTACTTATGTATAATATGATGATGGTAGTGGTGACTGAGTCGTATGGCGGTGGTAGTACGTGCTACGTGCTCCATGCTCCAGTTAATTCACAAGCAAAGAAACTTACACGGTCCAGTGGCTGAAAATAATTGAGATGAGATTACATAGATTGAATGTAGGAGAATCTCGGTAAAACTATGGAGCTCTACACTATTCTACACCTTTCCAGTAGTATATTATATTTGGGCACTGCTTTTGAAAAAGAAAACCTGTTATAGTGCGAATGGCTTGCGAGAGGAAAATTTTGTATGCGTGTAAAATGGTCTTTATGAAGGGGACGCTCTGAGTTTACATATTTTAAATGAACTTTCATGGTGGTGACTCGAGTAATTAATGAATTCGTTATTTCTAAAGCACGAAATCATTTCCCTAAACAGAGTCATCCAAAAGCTTTTGTATGCCGACATATATTATCACAGTCTATTTATAGACGCAAACTAAATTCTCAAACATAAATTTTTTTACTTCATAACTCACAAATGCAGGTGCGTATTTTCTATATAATGCCGAGCACAATATATTATAACAAAGTGATATTTAAAAATTGCTGATAATCTAGGCATTAGTTATTTTTTAATTTCGTTGAAAGCTGTATATCCATACACCTCACAAAACTATGCTAATAAAACTTGCAGAAAAAAGAAATACAAAAAACAAACAAAAATATAACATACTTTTTATCATATTTGATGCTGTGTATATTCTTCATGTCAGCAAAGAAGAACTCTTAAAAACAAACCCTGACTGAGCTCAACCAAGGAAAAAGGTAAGGTACAACAGCACTTAGCGAACATGAAACATAATGACGTTATGAGTCATGCCATACACACAATACATACACATATTATTATACAAGTGAATGGTAAGTACCTTTCCATTACCTCAGTAAACCTCTCCTCTCACCGTCCCTTGGGGGATTCTCCTAGTGCATCTCTTGCTTTCCACACAATTTTTTTTCTTCTCCCTTTAGTATTTTTTTCCTTCTATCTCTTCCCCTTTTTCTGTTTCTATATGTCTATCTTTCATACATTGCATTACATAAAAATTACTTCATCTTTGTTGGTAAAAGTAAAGAAAGTTCTTTTTGGGGGAATAAAGTAAAGGGAAATAAAAAGAAGTAAACCCCGAGTGGTCCATTTTTTCCTCCCTTTCTTCTATATACCTCACTCCACTTGAAACTTTTTTCTGGGAACAAAAAAGAAAACCTCTTCAGTTGAAAATGTTCCAGGGGAAAAGGGAAAGTAAGAAATTACACTGTTGCTTCTCTTCTTTTCCTTCTTGCAAGCAATATTTACTCACTCCTGTGTGTGTACTTGAAAGAAAAACGAGATGCTCGTCGTATAACCATCCCTCTTTCTCTCTCTCTCTCTCTCTCTCTCTCGTCTTTTCCATCAAGACTATATATTTTAGTCTATTTTCCTTCATGATGCTTTCAAGAAAGCCATGTCTGCTTGTACACAAACACACAAAGTAGTATGTATATCCTACATAATAATATATACAATTTTTGCTCATCAGCTCACCACAAAATAAGATTTTTGTTCTTCCCTATCAACATACTATTATGTAAAGTGCTTTTTTACCTATGATTTTTGCTAGTGCCCATGTCAAAATGTATCTTGAAATTTTTAGTTTAAAAAAATCATTTTGTAGTCAAAATTCGTACAAGATTTTGCTTTTTGACCAAACCTTTTAAACTCGTATCATGTTTGCTCACGTATACATAATATTTTGTACGAAGATTTTATTTTTCCATTAGAATTTCACTTCAACCTTTCCAAATCTTGTGAATACGTCTATTATATAGCTACCCGCATAGGTAAGCTTTTTTACCTATGATTTTTGCTAGTGCCCATGTCAAAATGTATCTTGAAATTTTTGGTTTAAAAAAATCATTTTGAAGTCAAAATTCGTACAAGATTTTGCTTTTTGACCAAACCTTTTAAACTCGTATCATGTTTGCTCACGTAAACATAATATTTTGTACCAAGATTTTATTTTTCCATTAGAATTTCACTTCTCAACCTTTCCAAATCTTGTGAATACGTCTATTATATATTATACCCGCATAGGTATACACAAATATATATCTATGCAGTGTGTTATATTATGTTTGTTTTTACCTTTTTCCAACCAAAATTCTGCGGATTCCTGAAAGAATGACCCTTGTGCCTTTGGGAGGTTATTTTCTGTATGAATACGAAAATACCTCTACACATTCACGCACACACATACAAAAACAACCTTTCATGCAAGACATCTAGGGAATTCAAAGCAATATCTTACAATAACTGGTAAAAATGGTTGTATTAGTGGAAATAGAAGAGTGGAGTATTCTAGCCATAGTTCACTCAACATTCCCTCTCTACATACTACAGAGAGGCACAGAGGATGCTCCACAAAAAAATGGAGAGGATTGAAGTAGACTTTCCAAAGTTGAGCTGTGTAAGCTTTCTCCTCTCTCTCTCTCTCTCTCTCTCTGGTTTTAAGTCAGGAAGAGAGCTGCAAGGTTTATCGGCTTTTGTTTCCTTAAAATAAGATCTTATACATATTACCATCATATTATTCAGCATTTCTAAAAAGGTAATGTTACATAATATATTTATTACGCGTGTATATATATATACCGACAAATGTATGTATTGTCTAGCTCTCTGTGGACAGGATATAGTACTATGGTTAGTTATAGTAGTACAGTGGTATCTAAAAAATTCAGACAAAAAAAGACTTGGACACTTATCAGGAAAAAGAGAAAGTCAAATCCCAAGTCTCAGATGAAGCTGAAAAGCTCAAGAATGAGGAAAAAGACGAGAAAAGCGGACAGAAAAGGGAAGAAAGAGAAAATGTCAGTCATCATCAGTGTGGTTGAACATACATAAAAGTAGCAGCAGTGGTAGCAGAGAGTAGCAGCGTGTTGTCTTTTTATTTTTGTGCCCGTCCTCCCGTCATTGGTATTGCGTAAAGAAAAAGAGAAACAGCAGAAGTACAGCTGCAAAAATAAAATAAAAAAAGGTTATTTATTGACGCGTGTCCTTCTTTTTACGTTGAGATAAACTATAAAAAAAGAATCCGAATGAATAAAGCCTGTCACCCATATGCTGCTGTACAGAATGTGGGAGTATTTTTACTACGTACACATCAACTATAGGTATACCTCTATGTACATGGTTTTATTATACAAGATGTTAAAAAGACAAGGAAATGCATTCGAGTCTCTCGGGAAATTTAAAGGAATCAAGCGGCTTATATGATGTCGGATGTCGAAGTCATCTTTTCGCAAAATGCCACTACTACATTCCCCTTTACAAATGTCGCACTTTTTTTCTCTGCAAATAAAAATACGAAAAAGGGACGAGGTGAGCGTTCATGGTTTTTTAAAAATGAAAACTAAAGCATGAACTTGATGGGAACGAGAACTTTACATTTGATTCGAATTGAGAACACAAATTGTTTCTATTTTATTTTTTTTGTGCCAATTTTAAATTATTGGCAAAACAAATGTGTAGGATTGGGAATACAATTTGACATTCTATAATGTTGAATGTGACATGAAATAATTTTTCGAAAGGTTTAATTAAGACTGACATTTGCTGATGTGTATTGCTGTAATATTTCAAACACTAATTGTAAGATTATCAAGAATTCGGGACAGATCGGTACGTATCATTCAACAAAAATTGAAACTTGACAAGATTAAAGTCTAAGTTAAATTTTGTACGACTTGACTACGTGGCATCAGGAACCTACAGCTTATTAAATTGCACCTTCGGAAGATATAATTTTTGTAGGCGTGGTATTGATACAAAATTATGAAAGAATGTTTCAATGTTTTTGTTTAGTTGTCTTTATTTTAACAAAATAGTTCAAAATTCAGTTTGGAATTCGTACAACTGTTAAAACTATAATGGAATGGTTCAAGATAAATCCTAATACAACTCTTTCACATCAAAGCAAATTAGTTGTCCACATGCATTATTGAAATATAAAAACCGTCTGTAAAACATTATCCGCATACTTTTAATTAGGTACCAATTTATAACTTCTATACAGCGATTGGTACAAGAAAACTAGAGCAGAAAAGTAAATAATGTAAAAAATACATGTGATTCAATTTAATTTCTTCCCACTTTATTTTTCAGCACATTGGAACTTTTATACTTTCTTTCCCACAAATATTTCCAGCAGACAACTTGGAAGAGAATGGAGCAAGTCTTTAGCAGGCTCGCGACGCGACATTAAAAATATGTATATTTTGTACCGCATTAAGAATACTATGAACTCTCTCTTCTAACGAACATGCATATTATACTAACATGCTTAGTTAGCCAGTTGGATATTTGTTCTCATCTTGTTATACATTCTTTTAAATGGTGCAACGTGCCAAGAAAGCAGTCATGCATATACATACAAATATTAATGCTCCACCGCACGTATTTCTTGGCAGGTGTAGAGAAGAACACTCATTCCGAAAGGTACTTTATGCATACATTATGGAGATGGATGGTGTCTATGAATCTTTCATCTTTATTACCCTCCTTCTCCTTTGCCACTTTACTCCCTCTTTCTTCCAGATTTACAAAAGGTGAGAGATGAAGAACACAACTCACAATTTGTGTTGTTGGTTCTGCGTACATTCATGATCATCGTCACATCATGGGATCTTTATTCTACCAGGACACTATATACATGCATGTTAAAATATAATGGGGGCCCACTTCATATATTTTAGTTTTTAGTTAAGTGCCTATATATTTGGGAACAGAAGGTGAAAAAAGTTGGCTCATTTCCGACACAATCTCATCCGCTAACATTTCATAGAGCCATATTTTTTCCAGAGACGAGAAACCCTAACAACTACAAACCAGACACACTATTATTTTCACTTGCACGAAAAAAGATAAACTTTAACATTTTCAAATGTTATGTATAATTAAAGGCGTAATAACACGAAGCTGAAACTTTTCTGGTTGGTTTTTTGAAAATGTTTTTCATATCAATATTTATATAATATTACAAAGCACCAAATGTTTGCACCCCTTCTTCTCACAGAAGAAGAGGTATTGTCTACCATTTGTTGTCATATCCCACTTTTGAATGGAGAAATGCGCACAAGGAGCAAAACCCAACACACCTTAAGTGGTGGTGAATGCTCATCTCTTCACTTGTCATAACGCACACCCGCAGTCATGCATAAAAATAACAACTTTACCATATATATCATCTTTTTTCTATTGGTCGTCACCTCATAATATGAACCTATACACAGGTATGGTATAGAGAAATTAGTGCATTATAAAGAATTACAATATTATTCCCATTTGTTATTTGTTCCAGGGAATTCCTTTCTCTGAACTTTCTTTTCCCAAGAAGGTTTCTAATTGAGAGCTGGGAGACTTTTCAGTTTCACCCTACAGGCATGTCATATTTCATATTCTATTTTATACCTAATTTTAATACCTTACCTGTAGTAGTATGAGGGGTACAGCTCAGTCAGTCAGATAGAGCGTGCCTCTATTTTTCTAAGTAACCGTATGAGTTTATGTCGTGCCATAGAGCCACACGTCACACAAATTTAGGTGCCTTATTTATGTTGCCTTTTAAGAAGAAAGCTTTATTACATATTCAAAAGATGTTTTCCCAGTTTAATTAACTATTTTGGATGTAATTAGTTCA
>JAITYZ010000675.1:0-12189 GCA_027744595.1 Paronellides praefectus
AGTAGGCGAGTAAAATTTACTGTTACCCGATACTTTCCAACCTTTTACAATTGGTTATTTTATAAACTGGAATACGACCGTAAAAAATATTATTTGATCTAACAATCTAACTGTTTTTGACATACCAATCCGCCTATTTCTGATTGCGTCTCAAATTTATCAGCTTAAAATCATAAATTAAACGTTGTTACAAAATTGTAATTGTACCAGAATGTATACTTTTCCCATACATATATGTTTAGGAGCATGGTGTTCAAGCCATGAGGTTATAGGGGTGGGGCAGTTTGCGAAAGTTTATAGGCATGCAACGCCTACAAACTTTTATCTGATATTTTTGAATTCATGAATGTTTTGTAATTGTGAGTAAATTGTAGTACATTTAACCTGTTGTAATGATCCCCCAAATCAGATATGCCCTATTTGCGACAACTGAGAAGCCATCCCCCAAATACTTTCGTAAACCTTTTATCATGAAAATGTTATGAACACAGAGTATAGCATTAAAGTTGTTTAATGCTATACTCTATTACGCTATTAAACACAACAAATGAATTTTGTCAACAAGAAATGAATTTCATGTTATACCATATCCAATGTATGCAATGAAATAACCAGTCAGAAATTTATGGTGAGCATTTATTCATGAAAAATTTGAGACGCAATCAGAAATAGACGGATTGGTATGTCAAAAACAATTAGATTGTTAGATCAAATAATATTTTTTACGGTCGTATTCCAGTTTATAAAATAACCAATTGTAAAAGGTTGGAAAGTATCGGGTAACAGTAAATTTTACTCCCCTACTTTATCTATCCGAATCTCCATACCTTACAATCAATTCTTCACAAATATCCTTTTCAAAGGTTAGTAGATGATCTGACACGGTTAAATCACCATTAGAGCATCATGTTGAGCCAAAGAATTCACCAATGTCTTGCATTTACCACGCCAAGACTAGCCCATCTTGGAATTTCCAAGTACACCTGGGATTCCAACAAACTCATCTTTGTCAAACCAACAGGAAAAAATGTTAACGACAACGTAGTCTTCTTTAATATATCCATGCTAGTATTATGGTTAATTTACCATGCATTTCAACTATTGAAATGCTACATGGAAAATGGTTATCACAGCTTCTTTTTCACGTGTACTTGCGCAGTTACCTTACTAGTACCCTTGGAAGCATTTTACATTACATTTTGGAAAGCTGATGGGTGGTTTGAAATGATTAATTTTCTTTTCCTGTATTTACGCCATGCTAAAAGTAAGTACGACATCTTAATAATACTTTAACTTTCAATAGAATTAATTTGTTGTTGCAATTATTTACAATTTACTTAAGGAAACTACTTGTCGAGTCTCACGCAAGCAACTCGGGATAAGCACAACCGTCTAACTGAAATAGGTCTCGTTTTAGGACTAATTAACACCATATTTCTAATATTTTTAACTTGGGTTATTATCTTCATTTTCTGCGACTGTCCCAGTCTTCCTGGCAATCTGTTACCACTCACCTGGTACCTAGTCCCAGTTAATATTTTATTACCAGCCTGGATGACCATAGTAGTTTACATAAACTATTTCTCTATTTTCCAAATAGTATTGATTTACGGTGTCATTTTTGTACCATTTGTGACCCGAGAGTTTACCATTGTAAAAAATAGGGCGTCATCATCAAAGTTGCGACAACCACAAATACTTACTGCAGCTTACAGGACTGTCCAAATTTTGCAAATGCGCATTGTCAACAAGTTTGTGGGAGAATTCCTGGTACCCACAGAAGCCATCTCCACTTTATTTTTTGTTTTAAGTAGCTTTGTGGTACTTAAGCGAAGGCATGTTTTGGATACCGCTAGTTTCTTGCTAATGATCTTTTGGACAACCATTGGACCTCTGATTTGGCTAGCATGTTTGATTATTGGGGGATATCTACATTCAGCAGGACAGAAAATTTTGAGTTCTTGAGAAAATGAAAAGGTTCGGGAATTCATGCACTCCAATCAAAATCCGTTTTGGGAAGATGTTTGCCATGGAAAGAACAAGTGTTAATAGTTACTTACGAAGATTGGCTCGTGGGTTAACAAAAGCTTTGCTGACTTTTAGATAATCCATTTATGTTCTATTTCGAACTAAGTTCGTGTTTTAGAACAATGAGAAATAAAATTAAAAATCGGTTTAAAATTCCTTTATGCATAAAAAACTATTGGAACATACCACAACCTATTCAATAATATATTCCTATACATTTATCAAAAATATTTTCAATTCACAATTGGAGCAGGAACTATTTGATCAGGACCAAACAAGCTATACACATGATGGTCACTAGATTGCACTTAGGAATTTGCAGTGATGTTGAATGAAGAAGCATGACACGTAGTCCACTATTGTACAATCTGAGAAAAACAATCTTTCCAGCAATTGCAGTTGTTGATGCTTCGTCATCTTCTTGATGTTATGANCTTCTTGATGTTATGATTGAATAAAAAGCACTTAATCTTGTTATTTTTGCAGATTTATTTTAGCAAGGTTTTCATGGAACACGATGATGTCACTGGTCAATGATTTCACCAGCATTTCTGATGCCTCTTTCTCACTTCAATCTTGGATTTCTTTTTCCTAAAGTAGCTCCAGTCTGTAACGAAATAATCCGTTTCCGTCTTGTTGTCCACCGTTATTTGTAATTAAAAACGCCAGCTGATCCCAGATACAATCATTTTCATTTACATGGTGAATAGGAACAACGTTTTTACGTCAAAATGATTGTGCTGCAACCACCTCATCAGAGACAGAAAATCATTTGACTGTACTGTTAACACTTGAACAATTAAAAATTTTGTACAAAATACTGTACTCTTCAAATTTTAAATTATTTCCGAATTGCAAATTTGCTACATTTGTCCAACCCTTTAAAACCACTTTGGATATCATTTGGCACTAATAAAAAATTAATAACTGATTAAATAATTTAAAATCTTAAATAAATAAATAAAATAAAATCATTTGAAATTTGTTTGAAATGGGAGCGCAATTTTTTTGAAGTTACCCTTCACGACATAAGTTATCAGTTCAAATATTGCCAGATTATTACGTTTTCCAGTTATCTCACCTACAGCTTAAGTAAGGAAACTATAATGCTCCATTGTTATACCCTTTCCTAGATTTTTAAAGTCTCGTTTTTAGAGTTGTGTTTTAATTAAATGCATTTTAATAAGGTGGAGAAGGGGAAGTTGTGGAAAATGATGTCGTGTGGTTATTTTTTATGTGCAATTTTTATGGGGTATACCCACACGTGTATTCTAAAAGTCGAGAAGCAGCATGAAGTGTTTAACGTTGTCATGAATTATTTTGGCAATTCATGTGGTAGCAGTATACGCGTATTACCTTGCGTGATGATGTTATCCTGTTACCCTATTATGTATACCTTGTTATATTATATATATACCATATTACCTAAGGGGAGTGATGTCGATTCTTCTGCAGAGAAGGGTAAGATGTCGCTAGCAACGGATAGCAGAGAGCAGAAAAATGATTGCAAACATATTTTGGCATATTTTCTGATAGATGATAATGATAACAGCGGCAATGCAAGTGGTGATAGTGATTCCGACAGTGCTGAAATCGTTGCTGTGAATGCAAAGAAAACTGTTCGAAAAATGTCAAAAAGGGTAAGTAAACACTGCGACTGGGTTTCAACTGAAATAATATTATCTAAACTCGTTTTTGGAAAAAGAATTGAACATTGAGCTGTTGGGGCTGTTTGACTTTAAAAAAATATTTTGAATCAACTTAAAAATAAAAAATTCAAAAAAATTGCTTAAATAAAATTTTTAAAAATGTGGTTGGGTTTCCTACAAAACTCCGATATTTGTAATTCTGAAAATCAAAATTTAAAACAATAATTTTTGAGCTGTTGGGGCAATTTCTTTTATTTTTTAGGTGACACTTACGAGAGCAGTGCAGATGAACAAAAAGAATAGACAAAAAGGGTAAGCAATTTCTGCTACTGCAGCAAAAACACATGCATTTAAACAAAACTCTAAAATTCGGATATATTTGTTTTAGTAATCCCAATCTGATTTTGGTGTTGCTGTAGAAAAATATTTGTGTCAACTTGTGATGCTGAACGTTCAAATCGTGTGGAAAAGCGAGTGTACCACTTTCATGCACTGCATATTTCATATTCTCTCCAATATGTTGCATAAACGTGTAGTGTAAATACAATCTGCAAATCTTTGCATTTTTAAACTTGCCATCCAACTTGCCCTTTTTCAATTCCTCCAACAGTTCATCATGACTTTGATGACTATCGTCTACGTACCACGAACTGTTGTCGTACAGAATTTTAGACTTTACCACACTTTTAAATAATGGGATCGATGCAACTCTCCACTCACTGTTACTTTTTCTAGACTTGAGTCCTCGATGAGAGTCGACTGGAAAATGAAACGTTGACTTTGCACTGCTACAGCAGCAGCAGTAGTAGACCGTTGTGCGAAAAAACCGGGACTGCAAAACAATTTAACAATCATCATCATCGTTGTTGTTGCTGCAGCATCAGAGCTACCTACTACCAGTAATACCTACATATATATAAATACCAAGGATGTTAAACTTCCACGTCCACCCCTATTTTAAATGGCAGATGGAATAAATGGCATTAATTGGCCGAAATGGATTTATTGTCCAAAAATGGAAAAAATAGTTTAATATGCCCCATTCACTCAATGATGCATACATGCTGCATAGTTCTGTATTAATTTGTTAATAAAGCCTAAATCTAAATCCCCACACGAATCGGAGCTTTTATTAAGATTCAATTTGCACGGATGCAGTTTTTATTTGTGACATTTTCTGCCACTTCGGCCATTAAAGCCACTGCAAAAATGGTGGATAAAACCATTTTCGGCCATTATCCATCAGCCACTGGCCATAACAACCTTGATAAATACACGTATACCTACATACACATACATACCCGTATGCCTACATATGCATACATACCGCGTTCCTACCTACGTGCCTTTGTACATACCTACTCATGTACGTAGATACCTGTGTAGATACTGACTCACCCAATTTAATTTTTGCAATGAAAGTTGTTGTTAAATTATTGTTAGTATTCAAACATTTGATTAAATGCAAAGGATTATTAATTAGAACATTTAAATTGCCAATTGTTTTTATTAAACATTAATTTTGAACACATTGTTATTGTACATGAGAATATTGAACACATTAATTAATTGAACATACTAACTGCTTAACACAACTGAAACTAATCTAATATTTAGAGCTACATACATACATTCATACATAATAATAATAATAATAATAATCAAAAACAACCTAATCTAGCTGGCATTCGACGATAACGGGTTGACCGTCGCAATACCTCCTCCATTTCAAAAATAATATCACCATTTTCATCATTTTCAATTGGGGGGAGGGGCGCAGGGGGACGAAAGCCGGTCATCAAAACGCGAGGACTAGCTGATTGGCTTCTCCTCCTCCTGCGCCAACGAATCCTCTCCTCACAAAGTCGATAAAAGAAAAACACATGATGAACACCATGGTCACAAACATGAAGATGAAAAGAAAGTAATTCGGCGCTGTACAAATAAAAAAAGGTTCTCGTATCAATTCATAATAATATTATTTCGCATAGACTTTTGCATTTAAAAACATACCGTCACTACTTGCAAAACTTGCAAATGCGTCGGGAGTGGATGGGACGTTTGGAATGCTGGTGGTGGTGGTGTGACGAAAGAATCACACAACTCAGTAGCCTCCTCTACATACGAAATCATCTGAAAGTTAAAGAGAAATGCATAAAAATTAATATATATACCAATGCAATTATGTAGTAGACTTAATGTTATTTACTTACTTGATGAGGATTCCCGTTTACATTCCTCTGACATCCACCAGCATCCCCTTCAGAAAATTCCACCCACGCACATCCGCCAACAAGCGTACAGCTTCCACAAGTTTGCAGAAAATCACACTGCAACAAAGGAGAAAAAAATATATATAATACACACACACCACAACACATTACACAATATTTGCACTGGTTACGCAATGCCAACTTACCATGTTTACTTATTTTTAATAAAAAAATGGTCATCTGGTAGCATGCAAACCATGCTACCAGCTTATTGCACACTATTACCGCCTCGTTTCCACCACTCAGTACTGCTCCTCAGCTTTTTTAATACATGTGTGTGTGTGTATACCCCATAAAAAAATGCACGTAAAAATAACCACACGACATCATTTTCCACAACTTCCCCTTCTCCACTTTACTAAAATGCATTTAACCAAAGCATCAAAAATCACACTGCAACAAAGGAATAAAAAATATATAAAATACACACACACACACACACACCACAACACATTACACAAAATTTGCACTGGTTACGCAATGCAAACTTACCATGTTTCGTTTTTTTAATAAAAAAATCACTGGAGCGTGTAGTAGTAGTAGTAGTAGAAGTAGCAGCAGCAAAAATACAAGTGAAATACATTACATTTCGCTTGTAAAAAATATGGTCATCTGGTAGCATGCAAACCATGCTACCAGCTCATTTCTATTACCGCCTCCTTTTCCATCACCACCACCACTCCTCAGTACTGCTCCGTAGCTTTTTTTCGTGTATGTGTGTGGGTATACCCCATAAAAAACATGCACAAAAAAAATAACCACACGACTCATTTCCACAGCTTCCCCTTCTCCACCTTACTATAATGCATATAACCAAAGCATCAATCCAAAATGAGATTTAAAAAATCAAGGAAAGGGCATATCAATGGAGCATATTTCTTTCCCTACTGATATTGTTATTAAAAACCAAATTAAACATTAATTAATTTCGATTCAATTCTCAAAACCCAATTATCAACTATTTCAAATCTCGAAATTTCAAAAAAAGTGTGCCTTAATTCAAAAAAGTTGTTATTAATTTGAATTGGCACGCCGATCGACGGATTCCTATCGAATCAAATCTTGAAGCCGTATTCAGCAGAAAATTCGCTATCTTCTAAACCGATTCGCCATCTTGCAGCCGAATTCGACTGAAAAACGGCTAGTCCCTTCTGCTTGAATACCTCTTACACGTTCGTGTTGCATAATAACTAATGTGAGGTTTACACATTATTACAGTTAGTCTAAATAGATTAATTAGATATAACTTTTAACTTGATAAGCTTTTCAAGTAATAATTTATTACTTCATTACTCATCATTACAATTCATATATTAAGCGCAGACTGATTTAAAAATATAGATATTCTGATATGAAACTTGGCATGCAATTGCCAAATACTTGTTTGCCACCAGAAATTGGTTTCGTCCACTTTGTGACAATTTTATCGTGTAATTAAACTCTTTAACCTGTCCACCACATAACAATCAAAGCTAACATAGAAGATAGACCCCGTACTCGCACTCACCTGTGATTTGGGATCCACGACTTTTACTTGCTCGCAATTTATCCATTCGCTGTTGTGAACGTTGTTGCTGTTTAATTACATTTCTACACATACGGGTTACAACTCGCATTTTTTCAAGTTTGCGCCCAAATCTTGTTCGTCGAATTCTGTCTATCTATTTGGTCTTTTTCCGTTCGCTTTTTTTAAATTCTTGCTCGATTGGTTTGCTTTTCCGTGCGCAGGTTTCCTATTCGTATTTTTGCAAGTTTATACCGTCGAGATATTTGTTTCTCAAACTTTGCTCGTTTATTTTTTTGTCCCGTTCGCGACTCTGTGTATCCATGCGATGGGTTTCGGTTCGAGACACACCGGTGGCCATTTTATTGCCGTTGAATTTTAGATTACTTTTCATCATCTTGATAGCTTTAACAATTAATAAGAAATTACCATGACATTAAATTACATTACCAGAAATTAGGCTATGAAACTTGATGGAATTAATGTGGTTGATGTTAGTAGATGGGACAATCGTACATTTGTTTGGTGCGTTGAACCCTAGTTCGTTTGTCACAGAAAGCTGAGCTACAACTTAGAAAGTGCGAGAAGGTGGCGGAGAGGCGGACAAAGGGGCTCGGTAAGTATTGTAAACTGTCGGGCTTGGGCTCAAAATAGGTAGGAATCAAATTTATATAACGTCTAAGGAAATATTCATACAAAATGTTTTGTGATTGGCCCATAGCCCAAGATGTTAAGAGGCCGATTCGAATTAAAACGTGAACTATAGGCTGAAAGTTATACACAAGTTCCGCCCTGAGCTGGAATTCGAATTAGAGCTTCACGGGCTGGGTAAATTGTAGCCGTGGTTTGCGTTTATCCGTACCCACCTGCGGTTAACGGGTGCGAAAAATCTGAACCTCTACGGGTATGGTCAAAAATATTTCTTTATTTGTAAAACGTGGTCGTGGTACAAGCCCAGCTATTTTTAGGATCTACACGGGCGGGTGGGTAGCAAGCCTATTAATTTTCATGGGTGCGGGCTCGTTTGGGCAAACCATAATTTGGTATGAAGTTTTAATTCGAATTCCAACTCAGGCATCTGCAACATCGGAACTATTTGAATTTTTCCATTTCGATTAATTTGAACACTGCAAGAACCTTAACAAATTTATGCAGAAAGCAGGAAAACCTAATTTCAGAATTTTAAAGTTTATATTATCATACTTTTCAGATCATCAGTTATTCCTTGAGCTTATCTTTGTTTTGGTGATTCCCAATTATCCTTTGGGATTTAAAAAACAAGTTTCTTGTTTTACGCAAAAATAAGATAACTGCTCACTAAATGATAAATTTCGTGACTAAAGATTGTAGCTGTAAACCTGGGACAGAACTACCTAGACGTAGAGAGTCCCTTGTATGGCTAAATAAAATAAATAAATATAGCTTAAAATCTTTCGCACAATGAATTATGATATTTTTAAAGCACGCAAAGAGCAATTTGCAGGAGATTATTGAGAAAGTTGGATTTAAAATCAACCTTTTCGTTTTATAGTCAATTGTTTAAAACATTTGATGACTTCCCGGAACGAGTTGTTGTTCTGCCCACTGCGCACTTATTCAGCCATACTACATTATAACTTACCTTTTATTTTACATTTACAGCTAAAGCAATTCACCAGGAAACCTGTCAATGTTCTAATAATTAGAGCACGGAATTACTAAACGATAGCCACTAGTCACAAAAGTGCAAAGTTGACTTTTGGAAGGAATAAAAAGGAATTCATTTTATATAACGAAGTTCTTCTAATATACGCACTCACTCAGATTTAAAGAGGTAGAGATGTGTGTGAGTGTGTAGTGATTCAGAAAGGGGTTCACAGAATAATGAATGAGAGATCCACGTGTCATTCCACTAATTTAATAATGGCTCTTTGTTCACGTTTTTTGTCAGTTTAACAGCGCAACTCAATCCAATTTTCTTCCCTTGCCATGAGTCATATCTCTTCATTTTTCATTTCATTTCAGGTTTAATAAAGTAGGCAAATTGATTTTTTTGTATAATTTTTTATAGCCAACTGACTTTGTCTGTCCCAACTCGCCACATCCGACAGATGTAAAGTTCAAAAATTGGTTTGGAGATTCAAACCCGAATAAGTTTAAAGCGGTGGATGGAGTATTTGTCGCGCCTGTAAAAATGTATCCCCAATTTTGTCTACATAATTTATTGATGATTAGACCTTTTAATTAATTTACAAAGTTCCCCTCGAAGAAATTGTTGAATTGAATGATTTGTTAATTAGATCCTAAATTAATTCTTTTATCAGGAGCATTCCAAATTACAAGAATGGATCCGGAGAGTAAAGGACTGCACGAAGACTTTGGTGGAACGCCAAATGCTAAAATGTCATAATCATCTTGGTGTCATCTTGTCATAAACAGATTGGTGGAAATTCGGATGGAAATACTGGGGATAAAGAGGAGGTCACGACAGATAATAAGTAAAACGTTGGAGGAATGATGAAGCAACATAGTATTAATACTGCATCAGGGGAAGGGGGTCCCCAGAAATATTGCAGAGGGGATAAAAAGTTGTTTTTGACGCGATAGGGCAAACAGGAAATTAAATAGTCTTTCGAGTGGAAAGGTACCGTACGAATTGCCACCTGGAAGTCGTGCTATCATTTACTAACTAAAAGGGCTTGCAGTATTCTGTCCCCATCTCCACAACAATTTACATGAATTCAGGGCGAAAACGTGGAGAAAGTTGCAAATATTTGCTTGGATTTGTGGGGAATGCTAATAATAATAATAATAATCAGAGCGTTTCTAGTTTTTTTAACATGTAAAAAATTGGAATATAGTAATGAATGTTGTGATTGTGATGAATTGGCTGTAGTCGGCGATGCTGATAAGGACAATAGATTATCAAGGGGTTGTGCTTGTTAACCCATTGTCTATGTTGGTGCGAGGCCAAAATATTATATATTATACTGCTGACAAAATGACAAAAAACTAGTATAAATTTAAATGGGATATTTTGAAATTGATATCCTTTCAATTTTCTTGCAACAAAATCATTTCGTGAGATGTAAAATAAGACGTAAATATTTTAGTTTAAGAAACTGGGGTACGGTGGATTTAATTTAAAACGATAAATCAATGACAAAAGGGTGGCGTTCGTATAATATGTCAAACTAAAATCAACACGTTCGTGCCACCGATTTGTTTGATTTTTTACGTAGTGAAATGTTATGATGACCTATTAGGCATAATATTAATCTTTTCTTTATTTTTCAGTTGGATCCACCTACCTGATACTCTTGAATGTGTCAAGGGGTCCTTTACAATAGTTTATTATTACGACTTTATACCGTCTACGATGTTTGGACTAGTACTGCACACTCAGGTTAAGTTGGGTAGTTTTGTGTCTGTTATCCATTGTATTGAAAGTTTAATAAATTAGTCGAACAAGCATGTCGTACGTATATATATGAATATCAACTACGCACACTTTGTGACTTTACTATACAAACTTTCAAGTAGTTGTGCTGGATTTGAGGTATCACTATTTTAGGAAATTAATTTTTGGCAATCCATTGGACAGTTTAACACATACTAGTTGTTTGTTACCGTTGACCGTGTCGCTTTTAATTTTAATCTTGGTCTGGTCACCTTCCCTGCAATCAAACGGAAAAATCCTTTTAAATTTAAATGGAAATGAATTTAAATATGTCAGGGCAGAACGGACATCAGCAAACAGGGAATTTTAATGTACCGCCAGAAATGTATCGCGCCGCTTGCGCTGCAGGCTCTTCACAAGGATTTTTAATCAACATGACTAGTAATGTTAACAAAACCGGGAACCACCCGTTCACATCAGATCAAGAGCAAAATAATGATCCAAACTCAAGCATGGAAGGGCTGTTGAAATATTTGGTGCAAGTTAATTTAGAACATAAAAATGAATTACGCCGGCTCGGAACGACAATGGACCATTTCATGTGCAGTGTTACTGCACAGTTATCCAGAATGGAAGAAAATATTTATCTGGGTGGGTTTAATGTGTACGATTATAGTAAGATGAGCAGTGTACGTCAAGAAACATGTCCGAGCTCTTCTCCGTCTCTCCGTCGTGACTGCAGTCCCATGATGCATCAAAAGGAGCAGGAAACCATGGTCGCTGATAATGTGGGCACAGACTGTCATTACGAACCCGGGAGCGCTGCAATGAACAATGTTCAAAGAAGAGAAAATATTGAACCCGAACCTAAAGTTTCTGGTGACATGTACACAACTTCGTCGACGCAACAAGAGAATGTGTTGTGTGATGAATGTGAGAACAATACTGGTTCTACAGGTGTGATATTAGCATCCGCATCACTGGACCGTCGCCATTCTGACCAACCGATCAACACCTTTGGATCTATGTATCGTGATGACAGGGAAGAATTACTTCAAAATTCGGATGGGGATCATTGTCAAGTGCAGAGAGGGAATGCAAACAATGACTTTAAAGACGACAGAAGCTTCGACGGGGGTCGGCATCAAAGCTGTAATGAAAATGACTATGAGCACCGTGGGTGTCGCAATGTCATGGGGAGCCAGTCTAATCTCTTAGCAGACGTGGACACAGACATTCCAATTGTCGAAGTTGTGACTGTAAAAGTAAGTTCCATTTTGCTTAAAATCTTGAAAAGTATTTATTAAGTAGCGTAAGCTGCTTTATAATTTTGTATTTTCTGTCTGTCTGTCCGTC
>JAITYZ010000676.1:0-37786 GCA_027744595.1 Paronellides praefectus
TTTTTCTAAACTTTCCTGCTGTTATGACGTCTATTGAATTTGGGGGGAATGGAGTCGATGGGTTTTCTTCCGTGAGGTCTAGCACAAATGGTGTGCAGCGGCAAGAATCAAACTGTGGAGTTTGCTTAATTATCTCTACAGCCTGAGGGGAAAAATCACAACAGTACACATACGTATGTGGGTTGTTATTTGATGCGAGTAACGGGAATACGGTATTTCCAACACCGCATCCTACTTCAAGCACCTTAAATTTTGAATTTTCACCGTGGTATGTCTCGTTTGATCTCAGTTCTTGTAGCGTTGCAGCAGCAACCTCGGGCTCAACACTGCACCCGTAAGGGCTCTCAAGTTCAGGAAACTCTGAAAACAACCAGTTCCTGTCTCTAAAGAACTTGTTCTTGTGTACACCGTAAAACTCGTCCCAGTAGCACCACGCCTGAGTTTCCAATTTTTCTCGTTTCTCATCGTCCATCTTTGATTTAACATGCTCACTAACCATATGCGCAGCTTTGTTCTTCATTTCATCGTCCCACTCGACGTCATCCCACGCGTTGCACTGGAACACTGCTGTAGCGTCAGTTAAGTTTCTGCTCCTAATTATCTTTGGTTTTGGATATGGGACATTTTGTTGTTCCAGATTTTGTTACCTCTTTCCATAACTTTATATTTTCGGCATTTTTCTGTTTTAGCAGCGCGTATTCTGAGGGTTTATCTGCTGGTGAAGATTCTGTTTCAGAGTCGGAGCTTAGCGTGAAATCTGCAAATCCATTCAGGGGGTTGGTTAAATCCGTATTTGAAAGGTGTGATGTCGATAATTGGGGTGTCGTTGTTGTTGAGGCATGAGGTGGTTCTGTTGCAGGGTCCATTTTCTTGGAGAATCGAAATGCAAAAGCACGACGAGAGGGAATTTTTGACAAGATGGAGGAATTCTTTTAATATGTAGTTACAGCAAGAATATAATTATAGAGCTGGTATCATCATTTGATTTTAGCTTGTTGCAAAATATGCAAAACTCAGTCAGGTTAAAACAAAATCTGAAACAACATGGTTAAAACCAAATATTAATTTTAAAGTTTCAGCAGCGTATAGAATAATTCATAATAACTATTATAAATGTATCGTATTTACATCAACAATGTTATCTTTCGTCTTGCGTTTATATTTGATATCCAGCCGTGGCAGATTTGTCTTCAAGTAAAGTTTACATTTGTCTCTATAATAAGATATAATTCCATAAATAAAATATACCATAAAATTACTAATTGCTCATACATACATCTACAATTTTTTAGCTACTTACAAGAGTCACTTTGAGCTCCACTAGAAATCAAACTAGTTTCTAAGTTCAGTCCAGTTATGAATGGGTGTGAAAGCCAAGGTAAAGTATTTCAATTTTATTACCAATCACAAAATGTCCAATCCAAAGTCCAAATTCCTTGTGGAAGCCTAATAATCAATTTGAAATATCCAAATAAATTATCTTCCGAAATTTTGCCCTGAAAAAATGATACATCATATCACATTATAATTTATTGATTACGTACACTAAGATTTTAACTTCCCACTTACTTTCCACAAAATATCACTGCTCACATTTAAAACACATTTAAAATTAAAATCCTCGAAATAGCTTAATTGTTATATGCACACGTAAACAAAACACGTGTGCTAAACTAAAAACACTGTTTACTTTTCTTTCATTCACCATCTGCATCTATTATTATCTGGTATTCCAAAAAGCACATCATCTCTCGACCAATCTGCTTCGCGCTCATTTCCTGTTTTGCTCTACAGTACCCCATGCGTACTTGCATTGAGTTGTGGTAGTGAACAAAGTTGAAAGCGTCATCCAAATCCAAATCGAGAGAAAGAGAAAAAATCATCCATGAAACTACGAACGCCAAAGAAACTTGATGTTTCAGCGGAGGTAAAAGTTTTGTTTTCCTGTCACTACGTGAAAGCACCGTCGGAGGAAAGAAATTGGCTTGCTTTTTCGGGGTTTTCGTACGGTTGTTGGGAAATTACAAAAACATATACCGTGTACTTTTCCATGGAATGGATTCCATATCATCACCGAAAGAAATCCCACGCCAGCTCAGCAGCCACACTTAAATAAATAAAAACAAAGTAGATATTTAATTGAGCACTCCAATTCAACCTTATCCAACTTGCTTTAGACGTCATCCTGTCCTGTTTATATAATAGCTCCCAACATAAAAAAAAATCCCGCTGACAGATCCCACACTTAAAACAAATAACTTTTCTCCGTAAAAAAAGTTAAAGAAACAATAGTTTCAAAAATCCTCCCTGAAGATATACTAAACAAGCAACTCATTCAAGTACAACCGGAGAAAACTAGAAAAAGAAGAGTCTGCTGAAGAGCCTCATTACTAACAAAAATAAAAAGAGAAATTCTAAAAAGATCAATATGAGATGACGAATTGTATTTTTTCACTATTTTTTATTACTTTTATATAGGATTTACCTGCAAAATAGTTGCTGCTTGAACACAAAAAAAAGATAAATTCCTTTCCTAAATCAATCTAATTTACATCTTTCTTGTGAGGAGGTGGGAATTGGGATTTTCTACTGTCGGAAAGATGTCGGATTAGAAAAGATTTGTTGTCTGCGCACGCCAACTTTTGTATTTTGTATGCCTTCAAGGGAAACAATTTTAATTATGCATAAACGTGAAGAGTGCTGTGCTGCTAAAGCTTTTTCACCTTACAAAGAATAAGTTATATAACAAGGAGATATATTTTATGTTACTAAAAAGGGTTTGTACACTATTTTAATTTTCTGCATTCCATGCCTGAATTCCTGAAATAAATGTTCGACAGGTAAGTTTTAGGTATCATCGTTCGCTACTAAAATTTTGCCTGTTATGAGTTGCATGAAATTCACACAGACATGAACATAGCCTTAAGACGACGCCATGGGATAATGAAAAAGTTGAGTCGGCGAGATGAAAGATTTTTTGCAAGACAAAAAGTATTCTTGTTTGCGACACGTAGTTTTCTAGATCTCAAAATATTGAAAAGAGTCTGATTTTTTGGAGTTGAGATTGAGATGGCATGTGACGTGAATAAGGTAGAGCAGATATGGATCAAGATAAAAGGTGTCTTGAACATGTCAAGTTTAAGTATCCATATTGTTGAACAAAATTTTGTGTCACATTTCTTGCATAATATCCTTCACACCATGAAACTAATCAATTGATCAACTTAAAATAGGATAGCATCCCTATTTTCCAGCATTGCATTGTCAAGGATAAAAAGTAGCATCCTAAAAATATTTCTGCTCATTTCTCCCTCAATTTAATTTACAAGCAATAAATAAATCACTCGTGAAAATTGCGTTACATGTGTACTGATTGATCCGCATCTCCTAACATTATATAGCTTTCGTGTTCAAACCTATCAGTTGTTTATTGATTCGCTCAAAAGGAAATTTAGTACAGGAAGTTATCTTGTAACTCGATGGAGTAATGTATAAAAATGGCATTTATGCGCGTCCATTTTTGTACGTCGTAAATTACAAAACATGTGTGTGTGTGTATTTGTACTCATGAAAAAGAAGTTTGGGTGCAAAAAAAATTGTGTCCTGGTATGTTATTCATTGTCCTGTTACACGGTGATAAAGGAAATTGAAATTGCTCGTTTTCTTCAGCTCATCGGAAATATTTGCACAGACTACGAGAGATACAAGAGGGGAGGAATACAGAAATAAGTGTGGTATTGGGATATATAATGTTGATGGAATCTAGGAATAGAGTGGCATGTAGTTGTTTTCTGGATAGTCCGACTACAAAAATATAGTGTCAAGAGGAGAGAGGGAAAAAAACTTTTGTTTGGCGTTTCATACCAATAGCGGCGCGTTGACAGAAAGAGATTTATGGAGAAACATCCAACACAAATCTCCATCTTATTTGCAATTGCACTATTATTGTGCTTTGTTTGTTGCTCTACGACTATTAAACTTTTTGGTGTGTTGTCAAAGAGCGGCGATATTTTAGCACTTTATTTTCTCCCCTATACACAAGCTTACTTGACAAGTGGTATGATAGGAGAGAAAATGGTGTTTATAGATTCTTTGACCAAACACCCATAATATTTTTTTTTCAATTTGATCCGACAATCAAGAAAAAAAGTTCCCTCGGCCGCACACTCCCAGAACAAAGCAAATTAACTCGTCTTTTTCCACCAAGTTCAAGAAACTCCTTAAATCCCCATTTTATCATCATTTTTATATGTATGCCAGCCCTCAAGTCATAATGTACCTTCACAAATAAATCAGAAAGTAACGAATTTTCTTACACGCTACAATTCCTTCTTAAGGAACGCACCTTCCTGCCCACAACAACTCCTTTTTATGTTGGATGGAGGAGAAAAAAGGACAAAAAAATTATATCCGCTGGTTTAGTAGAAGTGTTACGGTGCTGCTGGTCTTTTCCTTTTCTTCTCGTTGAATTAGGTAAAAAGGTTCTGGATGAAAGAAAAAGAAGTACACGTGCGGGGAATTGGTAATCTCATCACGGTAGATATTTTTTTTGTAGTAGGAATGCAGGGTAAAGAAAAGCAGGAAGGAAAAGATGAATGTAGAGAGATGGATGAAGAGGAGAAAGGAGTGGAAAATATGGGAAATGCAGTGGATGTGGAAGGAGCTGGATTACAATTGGGTGAAAGTTGATGATTGCGATTCTATGAGTGGATGAGTTCGAGGAGGTGGAAAGGAGAACAATAACGTTTTGTTGTGAAGTGTGTGATTATGAGAATGTGATGTGTGTGAAGAATGTGGATTTGCCTTTGAATTGTATATATGAATTGGTTTCAGGATAGAGTTGTTTTTATAAAGGATTTTTTGTGGTATTTTATTTTATTCGGTGATATATTATGACCTTTTTGTCAAAAGGAGTATTAGTTCAAGCTAAAAGTTCAATAACCCGTTATTCTAAAATTATTAAGACCGGTAATTGCTCGTGTTAACTGACATGTTATTATTGTGCCACAGAATAGCTATACAACATCCATCGAATAATCTACCATAATTTAGGAATCGTATCAAACTTATTTTTAAGTAAGACGGCGTTCAGTTTAACCAAACTCTCAGACGGACAGACACCTACCCTCCACCATAATTCACAGAAGCAAAGAACCCAATAACACGCATTTTTACTGCTACCATAAGAACGCAAAACACAAAATCCATCTTTTCTACGAAAATCGCCACATTGGAGCGACGAGTATACACGCTTATGAGTCTCTCAGTAATAGCGACACAGAATCATCTACAAAAAATTCATGTTCCTGTTTCCTGCTTCTCCACTCTTTCATCATGATACCGACCATGTACACAAATCATGTAGGTATCCCAGTGACTCTTGAGACTACATGCATGTATCCGATTGAGACTTGATTACGAGGACAAATAAAAAGTAACGGTTTTCTGTGCGAACCTGCAACAACATATTGTGTTCCTATATATTTGAGAAACACATGAACACCAAGAGAAATGATAGGTTACACTACTGGCAAGATAAAGGCATAAAAAACGTGATGAATGGATAAAGGAGTAAAATGAGAGGAGGATTATTACACATAGCCTTCTCTCTTGTAAATTTCTTCTTTTACTTTCAACGATTCTGGGGTACACATGATGAATGGTTGGAGATGCTGGTGTAAAAATTCTATTTCCTGTTGTTTTTGTCCGTTTCACTACTTCAACATGGCATTGATCAAAATGCACATTTTTTTGAGCTTGTACTTGCCATCCTTATGTTAATCCTCTTGTGTAAATGATGTGGGGTTGGTAGTGCTTCGTTTTTTTCTTCTTGTACGCAAATGAAACGTATGATGATCATGACGAGAGGTGAATGATGAGGGGTAGTGTAGTACAGGTTCTCACAAAAGCAGTCGAGAATTTTTGCAAGGGATGGAGTACAATGATTTAATACTGTCTTGTGATTTATGCATCGCTGGTTATTATAAAATTATGTGGATGGAGTAACAAGGGATCGGGTTACAATGAGTACGTTATAGTTTGTAATGTACCAATATGAATAGGGTTTTCTTTGTAAAAGAGCTTTTTACTTTGTAGCAACATATCGTATTGCCTCTGCGGACAAATCTATGTACTGCTTTCACTGTGCTTTCCCCTTCAAGGCACACACACACATCAACGTTATTAATAAACTCATGCAACACGCCTTTCAACATGTATATTACATTTTTTAGCAAATGATTAGATTTAATGAATAATTGAAACGTGAGAGTGTAGTCAGCCTGTTTCCCACACTCACTTGACAAATTATCTTCTGTATGCACAGGCACACACATATACACTCACACAAGCAGAAAGAGAAATAGGTTCCCAGAATAAAATGCAGTAGCAGCTGCTGTTGTGCTAAAAAAAAGTATTCGACCATCATAAGCACTCCTTGATTTCAACTGACATGCAAGTTTGCTTTTTATTCATTCAGTTTTTCATTAGTCCATAATCCATAGAGTTTTCTCGCTCTCTCTCTCTTTGCGTGGTATTCTGTCAAGTGGTCTTGTTGTGTATTCATTTGGTACACACAAAATACCACTTGCGCTGAATATTATTATGTTAGTGGTGTTTGTTTCTTGTCCAACATGCTCATGTCTGCTGTTTTCAAGTGTTTCTCTCTACTTGCCTCTTTGTCAGGGTCTTTCTTTCTTTTATGGTTTTGTGTTAGTGGTGGTGTGCATATTAATATACGATAATGAGTTTATGAATCATGCAAAATGCTGTTTTTTCTTCTCTTCCTCAACATTCATCATTTTAGAATGAATATTTTAAGACGGTAGCGCTGGGTTGCTCTGCGTCTTTATAACTAAACGGAAGAAAGAAAGAAAAACAGTATAATAATAAGGCTGTGTGTAAGTGCAGCAGTGCAGTACCCACGAACACACAGGAAATACGTGCCCTTCCGTACTGGATAAATGTTGAGATTATGTTCTTTTTCTGTTAGCTACGTGGATTGTGGATGGTGGATGAATACTAAATTGAATGTGATGCCTGGCTTGTTCTGTGTGTGTGTACAGGTTCCTTTCTCTCCGACTCTGAGTTTATAGGCAGAGAGTGTGCAATGAAGTTGTCGTGTGTATAAACACGTTTTAAACATTTCCAGGTAGATAGATCAATAGACCGATATATATATGTATACAACCTCTTTGTTAGCAGCAGCAGAGAAGAAGCATTGTGAAGGGAGCAAAAGTTCTCTTTTGTCCACACACAAGACACAAATTCCTGCTGAGTAGACTTAATTTAAAATTACTGGAATGAGTGCCTACAAGAAGAAGAGAAGTGAGTGTGAGCTCAAGATAACACACTGTGTGTACTCTTTTTTTTATAGAACTCATCAAAGTATGAACAGTGTAATGGGCTCAAGCAGATATCAAAACAGATTAGTTCATTAATTTACATGAATATGCTAGTGAAGTGACGTGGATATGTGTGTCTCATCATGATATTCTTTTGTATAAACGTTCCTGTTTGTTAACAAAAAAAAGTTTGTAAAAAGAAAGTAGATAAAAACATGGATACGATGATCAAAACTTTTTTTTGTTGCTGAAATATACAAGTTGATTTGCTGGATGATTCATGAAATTTCACTTTAAAATCAAACCAACCAAAAAAACGCCAGAAGCTATATTCATTCCTTTTGTTTGAAACATGAGCAAACTCTTCTTGCTCGCGTAAAACTCTTCCATTTACTCAATCCTATTCAAAAGAGATGAATTCATGAAAATTGATGAGATTCCGTTTTATTGTTTTCCACTGTGATTTTCAAGTCATCGCATGAAACAAAACTTTCACTTTTGTTATTATTATTATTATTATTATTATTAAGTTACGATGAAGCATACATGATTGCATTACAATATATAATAGTCCCTTGCTTCCCTCATAATTCCCGGTGAAAAGATGAAAAGTTTATTTACAGTGTTCACTCGCGTTTAAATTGATAACAACCTCATCAATAGTCCATTTAGTAACGTATATAAAGACGCAAAGACCACGTCACGCCAAAAAAAACTTCACAATCGCTCATTTTACAGCAACTCTTACAAGTCAAGACTGTCAGCCATGTCAACGTCATCATCATTGCCGTCATCACACACTTCTTGTCATCTGTCCAACACACTTGTGTGAAAACATTCAAAACAAGCGTCTTTCAGATTTGACGTGTTAGTAGACTAGTTGTACTTCCTACATGGTGGGAATGCACCCAGAGAGAATTCTTATTAAAAGTCATACACCTGACTGACTACACGCGTTATTACGCAAAAGCTTCATGTTTTCTTTTTTGCAGAAAAAAAGCAACCAATTTACGCCACACGCTCAAAGATACTAGAAAAACTGTCTAACCCTAATTTTTGATATATTTTTGGTATTACCCAACTCACAACCAAATAACATCCTAATTTTCTCCAAATTCAAGTCTCAAATCCTCTCTGGAGATCCTACAACGAGGACAAAAAATCTGCCCACTACAAGAAAAACTTTATCTACCCCAAAAAAATATATATCGCAATATATTATTTTTTCATAGAAAGATACATCATCAACTCCTCCTCCTCCTTGTCGTCGTCCTTACTGAACACCGTTGCTTAACACAATAAAACTTTTTTTATACACAGCTTCCCTCACAAATCTTACCTGGTTTAGAATTCTTTTCGTGTATTCTATACTTATGCCATTCACTTTACTACTGTCTTTTCAACAGACAAAATATTATGAAATTTACAAAAAAAAATTATTATAGTCACAAGACAGTTTTTTTATTATCCCAACTATATACATAATGTAATGTACCCATGCCATCACCATCATGGTCGGAAGTAACATCATCTTTTGTCATTATAACAAAAAAAGGGAATCATGTCGTACATTCTTTCACAATTCTTATTATTATGTACTTTCTCAGTATTCCCGTTGCTCTACAATTTCCCCCTTTATAGAACCACTCTGCATGAAAAAAAAATATCTCCCATTTCTCCGTCTTGCATAATAATAAATGATCACGTTGAGAAATACTACTGTCTACAAAATGCTGTTTCTTATTCTCTTCTCATGTTACTTACCAAAAACTCTCAGGATTTTATTTTATTTTTTCAGCGGAGCGCACACCTGTGCGGTGGTGGCAGCAGTGGCGGCACTCTTGTCTAAAAAAAATCATCTAGATACAAAAAGGAAGGAATAAAGCGGCACTACAAAGTATGTTGAAAGAAGTGGGTAAAGTTGATAGAGTATTCCACCACCTTTCCCATCAACTTCAATTCTTCTCAATTCGAATGGCATTTAAAAGCAGTAGGCATTTCAACACACAAGTGGCGTATGGAAAAAGAAAAAAAAGCTGCCTAGAAAAAACATGAGGTATAACGCGCACATTTGCATTTAAACCAGTATATACACATTCCGTCATGTGTACACGTAGAAAATCAAAAAAAAAGTAGAAGAAAAATCTTGCAAAAATACATTGAGGCAGACAGACTTCTTGTCGCGTTGTTGTTTTGACGGTGGTGGTGATGGCAGGACAGAAGGAAGAAAATAAAAAGAAAGACGGATGAGAGCCGAGTTCGACTTGTATATTATGATGACAGTGATGACTATAGACAAGAGGGAGACATGTCATTTTGCATACAAATTCCCTATTTTTCCTGCTCATCCCCTGGCTGGTTCAATGGGATTTGTGTCTGTGTGTATTCTGTACACACGCTAATATATAAATACACTGATAAATATTAAAACGCTTTACCTTTATCCCGTTTTTTACTATTAGTTGAGAGACAGGAGGAATAAAAAGTAATCGTAAAAAACGTGTGTTCAGTGCGAGCGAATATCGACACACACCAGAAAACATTGTTTTGATGGAATCCATACGGTTTTACTCAAGTATTTGCAAAAGGCTCTTTATCCCCATTCCTGCTAAAATGTGCACACAATACCGCTGGTGCTGTTTTCTACTAATATGTGCTATGGATAGAATATGGTATATGGTTTTGATGCTGCTACCATTTTACAGCACAACGCGAGGGAGAGAGAGAGAAAACCTGAAACCAACCTCAAAAACCTAGTGTTACTCGAGCAAAAGTAGTTTGGTAGAAGTGGTGGAGTGGAGGAGCAGCGTATTTTTTTGAGAGTGTGTGCTACGCTTTTGCTTGTTGTGTGTGTGCATTTGTGCAAAAAAAGTAGACACAAGAGCAGAACGCTTTTGAGAGAGACAGAGAGAAAAAAGCTGGAGAGTTTGGATGAGTATCGTGATTCTTGGGCGAGTTGCCTTTGACAGAGGAGCTGCTGTCTTGTTGTTCTTGGAGGAACCTGCAAATTTCTGTGTTTTGAAGTAGCAGCGCTCTGCGAATTTATAGTTTATTATTGTAACAAAAAATATATATATAGCATTTTTTTCTTAACATGATTATTGTTACTTGTTTAACAACAATATTTTTACAGTTGATAGAGAGGACGCACACGTGTGTATAGTATTGTGAGTGGGTGCATCATGAGAATTAATAACAACACAAATGTTGTAGGCAGGTTGGTGTCTTACAAAAAAGACTAACCAAGTGAAAACTTTTTTTCTTCGTTTTGTGCAAAAAAATTTGTTTGATTGGATAAAAGGAAGAAGCCATACACCTATCACCTATTGTATATACACACGTAATTGTTAGTCTGTTAGTGTCTCTCACTTTCTTATGTTTTTTTTCTGTGGAAAAAAAACTAGCACGAGTTCATCAAAGGTCGCTCTTTTTTTCTAATATCAGAAAAATCAACAAAGCTGCGTTACAAAGAAAACAAATATGCCAACATGCATGGACTCATCATTACAAACAACCGACATAATTAAAATGTGAAAAAAATTCCTCCCCCTACTTTCATCCTGTTGCCGTAATTAAACAGAAAATACTTTAGATCAACTTTTTCTTCTTGAAAAAAACTTTGAATACAATAATTAGCAAACAAAAACTTTTGTAAAAACTTGCTTAATATACGTACATAGTGTTATGAACAGACTACAAAAAATTGTACATCTAGTCGATAATATTGTATGATACCGAAAAAAAAATTGTATATAATATCCGATAATGATCCTCTCTGCGCTAAACTTTTGTCCTATCATCTCCATCAGCAGCAACAGCACCTATTTATCTGTCGCCATTAGAACAAAACAGTGGGATTAGTAGTGGGTGGAACACTGTTGGTGGCGGCGCTGCTGCAGAGTGAAAACAAACAGTTCTCACTACATTATCGTGTGTTGTAAGATAAAAACCGTTCTTTGGAAGGAGATACGAAGGATATATAGGAGCAGCAACGAAACATTTTCTATTATCAAAATAGAAGAGGAGGAAAAGGAACGCATTATCGGGTTTTCGGTGTTATCAAGCGTGGAACACACATATATACCACTTCCGTGTCAATCATCCAGAAACAGCACAGGTAAATAATGCACGAGTACGATTTTTAATATTACCACGTATTCCTCTCCCCTCTACATTTTATGCTTGTGTAACTAGCAGGGTTGATAAAAATTATTATTTTATTCTATCCATTAGTGTCATGTTATCTGTAGACACACAAGCAGGTAGAATATATGCATAATCATGAGCATATATTTTATGTACCTATTTTTTAGTATTTTGAGGGAAAAGGTAAGAAAAAAGGAAAGAAAAATACATGAAATTGTATGAACGCTTTAAAAGGAATTCTGAAAATGAACATATTGCATAAATCATCATTTCATGCATATATTGTTTACTATGTAGCATACCACACCACACACCGCGCATTTTCAGTTTTTACAGACAAAAGCTTTTAAAGAATTTACTTGCTAAATTATTCTTATAATCTATATACCGTACAAAAAGAAAACACGTCACTCTCTCTCTCATGAAATGATGGTGTATTTACAAGCGGTTGTTTTTTGTTTTGTTTTGTGATGTGACGTGTGTGATGGTGGATATATTTTCTTGGAATTCCAACATCTATTGACAATTGGGAGATAACAGCAGGTTACATGACATACCACGTAGAAAGGTGTACATTCACAACAGGCTCTGTCTCTAGCATTATTGTTTAATTTACTTTTCTGTGTTTACGCAAAGATACGAATGGTTTATTATAAACTATCTTTTTAGAGTAACGAAACATTTTACCTGTCTATTTTAATTTAAGATTGCTGACGGTGGAAGCATATAATTGGAGTGCTAATAACATGGTTCTTCTTATACTTATCATTTCATCGTTATCATCATCATCCCACAAAAATAAAGTAATTTACTCATATTGCCAGTGAAAAAGCTAAGAGGCATTTATTATTGTTATTGACGGATAGCCTTAATATCCCAGGTTGACATGCTCAAACATCCGTAATACTAGTTTTCTTTTTTCTCGTGGATGCCTCGACCAGAAAACAGGTTTATATAGCTTCTCCGTGGATGACATGTGAAATTATCTATTTAGACAGGTAGGGTCTTTTTCCACTGGAAATTATGTTCATCCAGCATTTATATGGACACTATATGTTTTGTGTATATACTCGCGTATATATACTCTCTTCCAGAAAACAATTCAATTTCTTTGTTTTAATAAATTTATGCTTTGGATGATGGTTGTGGTGGCAGAAACAGCGCACATTTTCACTAGAGTGCTGCTGCTGCTGCTATTTTTTTCATCAAACAATTGTGGTTGACTTTCTCCCTTGTGCCTTTTCCCTGCCTTTCTCTCTGTCTATTGATCAGATGAATAATTCAGACGGACATTTGGACACTAGTGTCTCTCAGACAGTTTATTACTGTAAAAAATAGTAGTAAAGCATCGTTGTCAGTGTCGTCGTGCTTTATTTCTGTACAAAAAATATAGCACGAATTTTTTTTTCTTCTTTCCCGTTTGGGTGTTTGTTTTTTGGAACACGACAATATGCCACATCATCATAAAAACACGATATATTGACAGTAGTAGTAAACAAGCCAAAAAGTCAGTATACTACGTCATACATTTAATGGAAGGAAATGAACCGATTAATTCATGAGATCGGAAGTTCTGATAACTATTGATTGCTCTTTTAATAGGGTGGACATGGGTGAGGAGCCATCTTTGCTCGCTTCTTTTATGACGACGAGTGAGTTACTCTTTTTTGCATGGGTGGTGTTGTTTGTTGCTGCTGCTGTCTCATTTTTATGCCTTTATTGATGATGAGTGAAGGAAGTGAGTATATTTGATAGTTATTATCCAAGGTTTTTGATAAAACTTGCAATCTTAGTAATTAATTGCGGGCGCTCTCCGGAGGTTCATGTTTGCCGTGATGATTTTTGTATTCAGAATTTTTAGGAAAAAGTGGTAGCGTTAAAAGAACGGATGTTACTGTAGCTCATGCATTTGTGAGTAATTAGCTAATGATTCCATTTTTCATAATACAATGTAGCAGCTATATTATTCATAAAACAAGTATTTTGCAAAAGCGAGATACAAGAAAACAAACGTAGGAAAGGTCGTTAATAGTATTCCTAGTCTCAAAAGTAATTTCATAAAAGTTGTGCATAATATTGTGATGCATGCACAATAATTTCCAAAACATGTAAAACATATCCACTCCAAAACCTGACTTGCTTGCTTCAACTAGTATTATCCATTCACATCCTCCCTCCCTCCCTCTCTCTCTCCCTCCCATCCTAAAAAAACACTCGAGCCATAAAAGAAGCCAGCACTCCATCCAAAACAGAAAACGAAGAGACACAAATTATATAGCTCATCATAATATGCAACGTTTATAGTTATTATCGACAAAAAAATAATTCTAAAGCAGCCGTCGAATAAAAACTTTCCATATAATTATAACGAATGAGTTTCGCTTTTCCCCTTTTTCCTCTCACTCTAACGAATTTATTACACCGATCCACTTCTTTTCCTTCTTCTTCTTCTTCGTTTTCTCTCGTCTGACCTCATAATTCATTAACATACTCCACCATTACTAAATTACAAGCAACTATTATTGCATTCAAATACAAGTAGCAGTATATAGTAGAACGGGCTCTTTTTCTTCATATTATATATTCTTAGAATGCCAATATGTCCTTGTATATAACTTGGTGCATATATATGCAGTAATCTCCATCTTAAATGATCGTAAACACTAAAAACACTCAAAAATAATAACGTGGCCAAGTCGGACAAAGAAAAGAAATATTTCATGCAACTTTTTCCTCTTTCAGTCATCATTATTATTAAACTTTGCACTTTGCTCTGGGGCAATCTTTTAACAATACAACAAGAAAAAGTTATATCTTATTGCTCCTTTTCACAAAATAATGTACATATTATTATGCCATTGTTAAAGTATTACAGGTTACATAACAAAAAAAAGAAGAAAAAACTTACATGCTGACTTACAAGCATGCTTTTATGCATTTTATTATCCTTCCATTTTTTATTTTAAATGTATCCCAATTCCCAACATAAAAAAAGCTCTTGCTAAATAATTAAACGCTTTTATTTTTTGCTATTACCGCCCTTTTAAGTAACATCCATTATTAATGCAAAATAGTTTTTAGTACTTTGACTACTACAACTAAACTGCTTTTGTACCCCTCAAGCTAATCTTTTCCCATTTTTATTATTTTCTTTATTCTCCTCCCCCATCCTCCTCCTTTACGTCTTAACAAAAGAGAGAGAGAGAGAGAGAGAGCTTCTGCAAATTTTTTTTTAAATAAATGGCACGACATATGATTGCACTATGATGTGTTTGGCGTGCGCGTTTAAAAATAGTTTATTTGCAGTCAGATGAGAATGCATGATGGTTGTGGTGGCGCAGAGCCAAGAAAGTCAAAATGTAAAAGAAACTCATAAAAACCCCAGTGTGTTGTTGTTGCTGCTGCTGCTGAAGAGTAGCAATGTTTCTGCTCTGCTGATGATGATAAACGTGGAAAGCATTTTCCCTTTCATCATCATCAGTCATCATATCGCATAATGCATCTACCTATGTATGTATATCCTTGGAGCAATGTGATGCTGTGAGCATGCAACATATTTTTATTATATATATCTTCATGTAAGAGACATCATAACATGTTATTAGTAGTGTGCTCTTCCTAAAGTCAAACGTTATTTTACCACACATCATTTTCATGAGGGCACACAGTTCTGTATCGTTATTCCAGTGACCGAGTTTTCCCCCCTGAAAATTTTAGAGTGTCGCCTTCTCTTCTTGAACATGATGATGATGATGAGCATCATCATGATCATCGCCAGAAAGAGTCTCGACGCTGCTGTTGTAGCAATATAACATTTCAAATTGACATGTAACGTTGCTTTGCTCTTTATTCCTTTTCCTCTTCTCTGTCTTGTTGTTATTGTGTTTTTGGGAGTAATTACTTGTGTTATATATCCAACACAAAAGGGAAGATGACGAACTGTTTTCTGCTGAAGTTGTAGAAAAGAGGAATAAGAAAAGAATTGTATTGTGCATCAGGATCCTGTTGGCACTTTTTCCTCTTATTCTTTCAGTCAAGAGTCTTTTTTTTCTACTCTGCTGACTTGTTTATTGGGATATTGTATTTTTCATGCTACAGCAAGCTTTTGTTGTTGATGTTTGTGGACCATAAGGTCTTTTTAATCAAGAAAATAACGGGAAAGGAAAGAGTGGAAAAAGATTCTATTGTTTGTTAGAGATTTTATGAACAAGTACTACTTAAAGGGCTCTCTTATCTATATGTACATATCGTCATGCTTGACCTCTTCTTCTCCTTCCAAAATAACATGTTCCGACATTAAATTTTTTTAACAGCATTTTTTTTCTGAAAACTTAATTGGGATTTAAAGCATGTATGTTATTGCTTCTAGCGAAATTTAATGAAGTCCTGTTGATGATGTTTGAATGAGGATGATAATATTTATTCTTACATTTCTTGTCTTTTGTTAGGCAATTTTCGGGATAATAAAATATACGATTCTCGAGGCGAAAAGAAGGAATGAAATTCAACTTTTTGATAAATACAATCCGGCATATAAAACCACTTTTCTGCTTGTTACGTTTTTTATCAGTCGCTTTAAATCTTTCTCTTTTCTCGTTCTTATTTGGCCTTTTTTCGATTTTCTCTCTCTCTCTCTCTCAGTCAGACTCTGACGGGAAAAAAGTTTTTGAGCACTACAATCGCTACTCAGAAATGATAATATCGTTTAGAAGTAACGTGCTCTCTTTAAGAGCATTTTTATCTTGTGAATGGATTTGGATTGATTAAATTTATATATATGGATGAATCATGTGAATGTGCGGTTGGTAATGTAATGTATGTACACATATGTGTGTGTAGAATCCTATTGTTGGGCAGATAGAGAAAATGTCACACTCGGAAAATATATGTCTGCAAGTCTTTTTCTTGGCTTCTGTCGAAAAAAAAGAACGGTTGCTTCTGATTTTTTTTCTCTCTCTCTCAGATAGAAATTGCATTGTAGTCGGTTAAAGTCATCGTCTAGCATTTCATATATTATGTAAAAAATAACGAAAGGGTCGTACACTAGTCAAAAGTCTCTGATTGGAGCATTTATTGCATTTTTACAGAGTAGAAATATATAGGTACCTATGCATTGCGCAAAAAATGAACGGAGATTTTATATATCAACCATGGTTGTCTTTTTCCTTTACAAGCTCCGTCTTTTTTGTGATGGTGATGAAAAAGAGTGCTAATCTCTGACGAGTGAGAGAGAGTGAAAATATATATTTTTTTTAAATAGAGCATTATTTGGTATATGTGTGGGATTAAGTCCGAAAAAAAATCCTGCTTTGAGTTTCCCATCTCTAATAATAATGATGGGAATTTTATGGTAAAACGTGCAGACACATATATTTTACAGGCACGCTCTCTCTGCTTTTGTTTTTTCACAGGAGCTCAAGTAGCAAAAGATAGAGATGAGCAGTAAAAGGGCACTCGTTATTATGATGATGATCATCATCTTGATGATGATGATGAATGTGCCGTGTGTTTTTCATTCTATGCTACTTAAGGACTGTGTTGATGGACGGGTTTGATTAAAACTAGGATATATGGGCAATGATGATGATGATGATGGGCAGTAAAGGAAAGGTGGAGAGAGAAAAAAATAACAAAAAAAAATTCCTTTGTGATGATGACAGTAATTTTGGAATTTATCACTGGGCATACACGTGTGTGTGTGAATGTATGGTAGTTTGAAATCATGTTAGTTGACTGTGAAGAGCATTTTTTACGGGTAAGGGGATAATGGGGATCATTACTGGGGGAATAGAAGAGCTGTAAAATAATATAAGATGGAAGGAGAACAAAAAGTGTAGTAAATTTCTTTTTTCGCTCTTGTTAGCTCGCGTGAGATTAAATTTCCCTTTTTTGAGATGTGCACATATTATATAGCTTGGAAAGATGCTGACATGTTATATATTTATTCTGTTTAATGAGAAAATTTATAGTACGGCTTTTTCCTTTAAAAAAAACGCGGGGTGATAAATTTTAATAAATTATTTTCTTGAAGGTTTATTTATCGTGACAAAGTGTTATTGGAGTGCATCATATCATAATATAATGTTATCACTGCAGTGTAGTGTACATACATATAGGTGGTATGGTTGCTTTTTAAGTGTATGTTTTTTTGTCCTTCAAGCTTTTTTATTATGTATGTTAACCGGGGGAAAGGTGTTTTAAAATTTCATTTTTTTTAGCTGTGATACGCTCGTGTGTGGTTTGAGGTTGAGGTGAAAAAAGTAGACTTTTATGTGGTTTAATCTTATGATGGTGGTGGTGGTGTAGGATGGGTTTTATCACGGGAAGTGTTATGTGGTGTGTGTAGGTATATTATGTAGTTTTTTCCTTACGTGGTCACGGGTTGTGAATTAGTGGGTGTGTGGAGGGATCTTGTCGGTGATTTCTAATTCCCGGAATAATTTCGGTTATGTTTATAATTTAAGCTTTCACTCTGAAGAAGATTCTCTTTTGTTTAAATCAAGAACACTTCCTTACGCCATTATACATACCCTAAATTCGTAAAAAAATGTCATGCAATGCAATGTTGTTGTGCATGCCCGGTGGTGGTGGTAGTAGTATTACTATATAATAACATGTTACAACCTGTTATACTACTCCTTTCCTCTTGTGATAACGGTCATCTTATTGTGCCGCAAAATAATTTCCTATCCGTGACCAAGAGGTTTTTACACGCGTCCTTTATGGTTATGTTTATTGGGTTTACATACGTTCTTTGCTTGGTGGTGTGGTTGTTGTAATAGTGGTAATTGAAGGCTCTATTCTTTCTTACTTTTTTTATGCTACTACCACTGCCCCTGCAGACATAACTACGTGTATGTATGCATAGGTAGGTGGGTAAAGAGATCTCTGGTGTTGGTTAACACTCACGTAATATCGGTTTACGTGATGACAGTTGCAAACGTTGAACAGTCGCAGCGGAAGCAGTCTTTTTTCTTTTCTTGGTATATACTACAGTCACTGTAGTACAGTGTATAACTTCTCATATGCAAGGCTTTATTTTAATTCAATTTGAAAAAAATGGAAAGAGTCAAGTGAGGATATGGCCGTACGTGGTGATCGGGTCTGACTAGGGATACTTTTTTGTTCGTGTGGGTGACAACAAGGTGAAATATATGTAGGGTGAGTGAGTGTGTGAGAGGTCATGTGAAAAAGGACATATATATATTTGCACAAGAGTCAATTTGACCTGATTACGTTTGATTTTGTTATCAGGAGAATGATGATGATGATGATAGGTTCTTAATTTTATACGTTGTTAAGAGGCTTCCAATTTTCAAATCTTATTAGTGGGATTTTATACCAGGGATTCTAGGGGGGAAAATATATGATTGACTTTTCTTGGTATATACTACAGTCACTGTAGTACAGTGTATAACTTCTCATATGCAAGGCTTATTTTAATTCAATTTGAAAAAAATGGAAAGAGTCAAGTGAGGATATTTAACCGTACGTGGTGATCGGGTCTGACTAGGGATACTTTTTTGTTCGTGTGGGTGAAAACAAGGTGAAATATAGGGTGAGTGTGTGAGAGGTCATGTGAAAAAGGGCATGTATACAAGTATACATATTTGCACAGGAGTCAATTTGACCTGATTACGTTTGATTTTGTTATCAGGAGAATGATGATGATGATAGGTTCTTAATTTTATACGTTGTTAAGAGGCTTCCAATTTTCAAATCTTATTAGTGGGATTTTATACCAGGGATTGTAGGGGGGAAAATATATGATTGGTTGGTTGTTGTTATGATCAAAAGAGTCTGGGAAAGAGAGAAAGACGATAGGAAAATGTCAACATGTTTGTTTATGATTTGGAACCCAATTATGAAGGAGGATACACCTGTAAGCTATATGCTTGTATATTATGGTGAACATACACAAGTATTTGTGTGTGTTTGTACCCCTTTCACTATTCAATCTATAGACAAAATGATGGGGATCTCTGGAGAAAAAAAATCTTAAGATACTTGAGCAAAAAAGGATACACTGGAAAAAGCAGGAAATCAATGAAAATATGGCATTACTAGACAACAAGCTGTTCTCCTTTTTCATCATATTTATATGATCCCGTTTTAAATATTTAACTTTTCATCTTCTTATTTTTTTGGCTTATTTCCTTGTCTGAGTATCTGGATTATTTTGCATTTAGACATCTGGTCTGGTAGTAGTGCGCTTTTTTTTACTACGAGAGAAAGTATACTTAATAAAATGAACACACGCGCTCGTAGTAACGTTTGTACTTTGCTGGCTCTTGTTTGAGTTTATTAAATTTGATATGAAAATGTAAATGAGATGGTGGTGTGGGGAAAGTTTTTGTGTTTTTACTGGTATATTTATTACAATATGCTCAGTGTATTAGGTATTTTATGTAGGAAAAAAAGTTATAAATTTTCCTTGAAATACTATACGCTCCCGTGTGATAAATACACTGTGTTTTTCGGTGTATTCAAATTTTCTAAAGTAAACGGTTAGGCCTTGTGCTTATTCTTTTTGAGTTTTTGGTATTTAGAATTTGGTATTTAATTTTCCTTGTTGAATCCTGATGGTGGGGTGTAGCATATTAGTGGCATGTATGTAAAATAGACTTTGTAATTTAACCGTAATGTCGGGTAATTGAAGTGAATTTCGCTGGGGAGTAGTGTAAAAAATATTGTTCAAAAGCGGAATGTGCATACGATCAAAACTGCTAACTACCAACTTTCTTTGTATGTTATTTGTTAACCTTGCAAAATGAATTGTGATGATGATAATGTTCATTAAGTAGGATGTTTGTCTGGGTATAAAAGAGAGAGAGAGGGGGGGCGCAGCAGACACTACCATTATTTTCCGTCCAAAAACTCTCAAAAAGAAACTTATTGGGGTAGCAATTGCAAACCGCAATTGCTAACGACGTTTATCCCGAGGAACAATTTTTGCTAAACCAACTTTTTTTATTTCTGTGCCATACGGTTAGCGTTTTATGTGGGAACCTGCTTCCAATTGCACGACTCGGTGTTTAAACAAGTTGTCTTTAGGTCCATCTATATTCTACATAGTCTCTTGTATTCACGTTCTATTAACAAACGAATGTTATTGGTAATCTCCTTTGTGTGCATGTGTATTTTTGTGTTTGTGAAGAGAAAAAAGTCAGGTGAAATTTTTCCCAACTTGCTCGTTTCAAAAGGCGACTCTCTTTCTCTATGATATTCCTAACACGCGCTTCTGTTATTATACCAAACAATCAGACAGCAGTGTAGTTGGAGAATCCCTCAGGCAATTAAGTACAATGCTTTTTTATACAAGTGAATATGTGCACATTGTATTTTCATTGAAATTGGGTAGGTGTTCGTTCGGAAATGGTGGAAAAAAAGTTTAAATGTTGAAATTTGGTGGTGGTGGTTTGTTGGTAGTGGCGTCTATGAAATCATTTGACGTTTAGTACAAATTGTGTTTTGTAAGTTGTGGAACAATTTATTTAAACAAACCATAATCCACAAAAGAAAAAAAACTTTTTGCAAAATAGATGCGTTTATTTCAAAAAGAACAAAGGACCTACTAAACTTGTTCTATTATCCAAAAACCATTTTAAGCAAAAAAAACATGTAATGTTAATGCCTTTTCACACAATGCATTTAATTGTGTAAAACCAAATTCTGTGAAGCTATCCAGTTTCCCACATGTTTTCAACCCCCAACAAAAAAAATTATTCAAGCTTTCACATACTTTCTCATCATCACCATTTTTTTCTTTCGTAATCCCCCGTTTTGCTGCATCATCCTCATCATCTCTAGAAAAAGTTTCCCAGTTAAACTGTCTCAATTCCTAATCTTCTTTTCCGTGTGTGTAATAATTACAAGTTGTACGTGTGTGTCCTATATAATATGCAAAACCAGGAAATAAAACTTTTTCTCTCCCTTTCGTACTTTCACACCACCACCACCGCCACAAAAAAAGAAAGAAGAAAGCTCATACACACTTGCATTAACGGTTCGTTACACTTTTACAATTAAATTGTGTGATGATGAAAAAAAAGTTGGCTGTGTGTAGTATATTTTTTTATAAACAAACTGGATGGTTATACCACCTCAAGACTTTCAAAGTCTTTTTCTTCTTTTTTTCTTTTTTCCTTTCTCCTCAGAATTAATTCATTTTTTTGAACCGGAAAAAATTTAACTCCCTTTATAGTATGCTTGTATGTTTTTCACTTTAATTAACGCTGCTACTGCTGCTGCTGTATATATAATAATAATATGCAACAGAAAGGAGAAAAAACACAAGGATTTTGTAACGAAGTATAGTAACACGTAACACTTTACTTGACAATTCCTCAGGTAAAAAAAAAGATATAATGTTTGCAAGATAAAGTTATTAATTTTATTTTTGCATGAGTTGGCTAGGAAAAGAAAGTATAGCTCTCCTTCTCTATTCATGAATGAGTGATTTGTTTGTGTGGAGTGTACACGGATGAAATGACAATGTTTGCTAATGAATCCACTTTAATTTTGTTGATAATGTTTACGCTAGAAGTAGTGCACACAGGTAACCTTTTTGTAGGTAGAATAATATATTTCCAGTATATCTTCTATGTATTATGTATTTTTTACGTCTAATTGCTCGTGATGACTGACTGGAGAAATAAAACGAAAATCTTACTTGAGTCACATAAGAGCCCCTGTCTTACAGAGAGAGAGAGAGAGCCGTAGCAAATTGGTTCCAGGAAAAACCCTACGTTATAGCGTATACGCTTTCATATATAATTGACAGGGACAGAAAGAGTATTATGTGTATATATGATTGTGTGTGTGTGCGTCTCTGTAGTCTTTGGTGAGTAGTAGTAAAAACGTCGACAAACCATCAGTCATTTAATTTCGCATGTTCTTTGGAAGCCTATATACAGCTTATGCATAATACACGTCTTTACACATGGATGGTAAAGACAACTGGAATGGGAGAGAAAAAGGTAATTGTGTTTTCTTTCGAGTGGGGTTTTTGTGATGGTGAGTTGTCCTGCAGAGAGAGAGAGAGAGAGAGAGAGAGAAAGGTTGAGTGAGTAAAAGTAGAAAAGTCAGGAGAAATAAGAAGAAAAGACTTGTGTATACTTGTCAGTTTTATTTTACTGCAGGACAACTTTTATTTTTTCACGGGGAAGTACTACGGGGCATTTATTATTTTTAGAGGGAAAGTAAAATACACAGGTTTTCTGGTTGAAATGAACAGTTTTTAGTGTGTGTGTGTACGTTCGTACACATGAATAGGAAGCTTATATGAAGTAGCTGGACTTCTAGACTAACCAAGTATACTACTACATGGAGAGAAAGTAGATTAGTGTTGCTGGGTATGTGGAAAAAGTATAATATATCGTCTCTCTGATCTTTGTTTACACTTAAAGTTTTTGGTTCGTTGCTTGACTGTGTTTGTGTGTATATTGCAATCAAAAGTGAAACATAAATAGAGAGAGAAGTGAGAGAAAGAGAGAGATATACATAGAATCTCTCTCATCTTTGTTTACACTTAAAGTTTTTGGTTCGTTGCTTGACTGTGTTTGTGTGTATATTGCAATCAAAAGTGAAACATAAATAGAGAGAGAAGTGAGAGAAAGAGAGAGAGAGAGAGTGAGTGAGTGGCTTAACGGTGAAAACGTAGAGTATAGTAAGCCGGTTAGTTGTGTGAAGGAGCATTGAGACCGGATGTCTGGTAAAAAGGAGATCGGTGGTTTGGCGGTGGTGGAGGAAAATTCTTGAGACATATAGGTTCGTAACACAAGAGGACCTTCAATGACCCAAATTATTACAGCTGTATACATAAAACTAATTCTGTAGCTTTAATATGTATATAATAATAATATATTCTTGAAAGCATAATCGAAATTGTTATCGGGGTCTTTTATCAGGAGTGGTAGTGGTGGCGGTGATGATGTTGCAAAGAGTTAATATGATTTATTATGCATGTTACATTTACTACGTGCTCTGTTCTCTCCTAAAATTGATTTTATATTTTTACAGAATTATATATGCTATAAATATTATGCATGTAAGTTTCTGGCTATTATATGAAGGTATATAGTTATTGTGCACATCCCAAGAAAGAGACTATTATGACGACGGCGTAATAAATGTGGAAAATTATAATGAAGCACAAGGGAGAGCAGGTAGGATGTGTGCACACATCACAAGAAAAGCATACTATAACGATTCATTATTATTACTAGTCTTTTTTAGGTAACGGGAAAAGGATAAGAAAAAAATATATGGATATATTTATATTATTATAGTCACAGGGAAAATAAGAAGAGAGAGGCAAATCGATATTACACCATTATACTTTGTTACTTTGACTGTTGTTGGGAGACTTTTTGTACAAGAAAAAAAATTACTCTTCGATTCTCTATTTGTATTTTTTTTACTTGGCTATTAACAATTTATGGGGAGAAAATGGAGGGAATATGAGAGTATTATGGGGTTTAATAGTGTTGTTATGATGGATGGGAGGAAATGTGTGTGGGTAGATTGGTAGGTTATAGGTATGCATTTTCTTATGGATTTTGATGTTAGTCTTTAGCAAGAACTTGGGTTTTATAGGTATACCTTTGAACTTTATGAATTTTCGCTTGACTTGAGGTTACTTTATTTAGGATCATCATGTGTGCTTCTCTCAGTTAGTATATTTCTTGTTTCCCTTGTTTTCTACTACCTGGGGTTAGTTAATTAGTCTTTTGTTTCTCATCACATACACAGGTATATACACACTGTGTGTAACACACATGTACATAGGTAATAAGTACATTGGCTTTGTGACATTTTTTTGTTCGTTATCAATATATTATGTAGTAGTAAATACACGCATTTACGTTATAATTTATGTCCTGCTGTTAGTATTCAGCATTCAACCTCTTTCCATTGCCATTAATTTTATCGATAGAGTGTATGTGCACATGGACACGCACCACTGCTCTCTCGCGCAAAAAGCCGATGTGTATTATTTTACTTGAGTGATCGGTATAATGTTACAAATCCACCTGGACTATTTACTTCAAAAAATACACCGCCTTTTGTTTCATATCGGTAATCGTAGAATATAGAAGGTCATCGATATGCTAGTTTGCTCTTGTAAATGCGTGTTCTCAAAACAGCATGTATGATGATGATAGATAACGCTTCATTGACTTTGGTAAAATATGAGTAGTCCTTGTGGTGATTATGATAGTTAGGTGACCTGTTTTGAGTTGTGTATATACGTACTTTGGTGTTTTCTTGACGATCAATGACGATCGATTATTTATGTTTACATCTGTGGACTATTAATTCTACATTAGGTTTATTCACAAGATTAAAATATTTGGATGTGTATTGTTTTTTAATAAAAATTCCAACATTTCCGAAAAGAATTTTTCAAATAAGTCGACATTACGTGCTGCAGGCAAAAAAAAACTGTATGGAGTAGATTTGTTCCGTTCCAAGAAAAAGAAGTCATATCATTGTAAAAAAACAGATAACAATGACAAAATATTCTAGAGACTTTTCGAATGTTATGCCAAAACGTAAGGAAATAATGGCATGTTATACTTTGTTTCAATGCTCTTTCATCTGCTCAAATTCCACTGTTTTTTACGACTCGTCAACGGGATCATTTTAAAGAACATGGACCACCACACATTTTGTGTTTTCTTCTTCTTTCGTGTCGCTGCTGTGTGTCATAACCTGAGGCTGTACTATATATTTCGAGCAAGTGCTTATCTCAAGAGTGTTATTATTGAGCACGTACGATATATACTATGGGGGGATTTTTAACAGGCGATGTTTCTTTTCTTTTCTTCATGTTTCTATTGTACAGCTATAGCTTGTTTCAAAATAACAAGCTTATATAGCTTTAGGGCACAAGTTGTTGTAAAACCCATAAAATAATGTGTAGTACTGTTTGGTGTTGTACTACAACTTTTACTTTCACCACCACTGCCACTTTACTTCACATCAGAACAACGGGTCATATGAACAACAAGAGAGAGAGAGAAAAAAAGGTCATGTTTTTTAAGGATGAAAGTCAGCAGGCAGGATAGGATATATTGCTGATGATGATGTTGTAGTAAAACATGACATGCAAGGTTACTACTACTACTCCAGTACTTTTGGTTTTTCATAGTTTTTTTTACTTTCAGGCTAAAAAAATACATGGGTTTTATGTTTAATTTTGTTACCTGTTATACGAGTATTATCCGTGACAAGCTATTTTTTATATATCGGGTAACTTGAGCTTGTTTTTTTTCGGGGGAGTTGTGGGTTTTTTTGGGTATACAATGTTTTCATTCTGATCATCATGTCATGTTATTATATACTTGGGATAACCCATAAAAGAGTATCGTGTGTACTTTGGATAGTAATAATAATAATGTTGTTGATGTGTCAAGACCTTTTTTTCTTTTAGTTAACAACGTGCAGTAGTCATCATTGTGTGCTCGGTCATGGATGAATTTTATTTGAAAATATATGTACGTTTGCATTTTGCATAGAAATATGTGATGATGTATTTGAAGGATGCTTCCATTAAGATGAATGTTATAAGATATGCTATTTCTTATGCAAATATACAACACACAGCCCACTACTTGTCTATTATTACTATCATAAGAAGGGTATTGGCATGTTTTCCTCGAGCTAAATTACAAAAATTTCGACTATTTTATTATCCTTCAAATTTTACTATCCTCACTTTTTAGATAGATATCGTATGGTTATTTTATGATTTTTTCCATTTCCATTTTCCTCTTCAACGAGCTGGAAGTGAGTATGTAGTCAAGTAGCTTTTCTCTCTCGCTCTCGTTGGGATCTTTTACCCTTGAAATTGTACAAGCCAATATGTATATGCTTTTTATTCATTTTTGGGAATTTGGGAATAATGCTTTAGGAGAGATTAAGAGGTTTCTATTTTTTATGGAACGGAAATGGCATTTCGGGATAAAGTTTGTTTTGTGCATAATATAATTTGGGGAAAGGAATGGTGCAGTTTGTTTTGGAGGAGTTTTACTTCTTGCTGAGTGACTAGCTGACCATATTGTAAAAAAAGAGAAGCTCAAGACAAAGTCTAGTCAAGTCAGCATAGTTTTTTTGTTTGGAAAGTGGAAACAAAAGAGCACGGGAAATACATATATTCAATTGCTTCTTTTTTGCATTGAAAAATGAGCAAAATGAGATTTTCTCTCTGCAGCTTTTCCACTCTGTATCCGTGTACCTAAAGCTCGCTTGTTTTGCTAGACACGCGACTATGTAAACATCAACCACTTTGACATGTACGCTATAATAAATAGAGGGAAACTACCTCCTTTTAGTCTCTATATCCCCAGTGAAATGTTTTTTTTTGAAAGGGAATGAAAAAAGAGCTTAAAAGCTGATTTGAGAGTGAATTTTCAAAGCGTTTTTTGCCGTATAAACGCATGAATGTTAATTCTGCTACTATTCTTTGGTATACAATTTCAATAGAGTAGCGCGCTTGTACGATGGATTGGGAATTAATTGGGTTTGGATACACACAACATGATGAAGGACGACGTGGTGTGTTGGTATACGACATGAATTTATGCACAGTGTTGTTTCGATATTGAATAGACAACAAAGTTTGACTGTTGTAGTAACGAAGCGTCTCATAAATAAACTAATTAGACCACCCAGGCGAGTAACTATGTATAAATGCTTTGATGGGAAAGGGGATCTTTTTTTTTTGAATTGGAGGGATGTGTAATAATATAGCGTTTAGGCGTTTCCATTCATGTTGGAGGAGATTTGTAAAAAATGGCTTATTTATTCCTGGCAATTACGCAGTAATGAAGTTGGAGGAATTTTGCTTGCATGTTGGAGAGTTTTGTATTGAAGTGTGAAGGGAACGTGCCATTAATGGATAGTTTTTTTTGGGCGTTGTGTTTCATAAGAAAAGTTGTAAATATTTTGTAGTCGCATTTGTAATCCAGCGCCTCAAGGGGCATCGTCAAGAAGAGAGTTTGCACCTGTGATAGAGTTTTTGTGATATGATTTAAGAAGAAAAAGTTAAATTCTTGTCAAGTGAATTGGGAAGAAGCTAAAGTTTTTCTATATTATATTTTCTATCTAAACAGGGGATAAAAATCTGAACTAATCATGGCGACAACAACCCGGGAGACAACACGTGCCGACTCGACTGAAAAGCTTCTTCAACCTGAGGTACATCCACCAACAACCCCTAAACCGACCACAATGTCTTCAAATTCAGGGTACTTTAGCGATACAGAGACTGGCGGTGGGAGTGCAGGTAACAGCTCGAGTACTGGGAGTGCACCAGCGTCAGCGCCACCTGGTGTTGCGACATTACAAACAAGGAATAGGATTCCTTTAGGACTATGCGTTCAGCAAACGGCTTTATCAACACCGTCAGCTTCCATCAGCGTTGACGAGCCTCCCATCATGATCAGCACTGATGATGATCCGGATAATGTGCAGGTGCTGTTGGGTGGGAGGAATGCTTCCTTTGAGAGGAGAGGGAATAGTGTTGATAGTTCGAGTCATACGGTACACGATGTTGAGATGACGCTTGGTTCGGCAAGTGCTAGTCATTCGATACACAGTTCTTCTGCCATTGTTGGAGCTTGTGATGGGGGAGGAAGTGGAGGGAGACTCGGGGGAAGTGTACATTACGAGCGTGGGGGATCCTTTCCTGGTAATCCACATCTACATGATCCAAGTTGTAAGCATAGGTGAGTGAGTGTGTGGAATAATTTTACTCAATATTGAGCATCTGGGTTTTTTTCAATCAATAAGTGGGTTTTTTAAAACAATATTTTTCCGTTACATTGACATAGCCATTTTAATATTTAAACGGGGTCAGTATTGCAAAAAAAGAAAATTGAGAAAAATGAAGGATAAAAAACCATGTTTTAGTAATATCTACTTATTATCTACCTATTTCCCAGACATTTATCCAAAATTATGCCCATAATTTTTTTTCAACTCAAAACGCAGTAATAATGATAAATTCTGACGAACATGCCATTTCGTTTGGGTGGATTGCGAAATTATATTCCACGAGATAATAAATGTTTCTACATATATATTGCACATTATTTGAGTGTATAGTTGGGTTTTGGAAGAGTTTGGTGAGAGTTGAGGATGTAGAAAGTGTAGTTGGTGTTTTTAGATATGAAAGACACATACATAAATTGAGGCAGAGAGTGAAAATACCCAAGTTTATATACAACTTTCATTTATATGTTCATCTGTATATTATAGGTGTGCATATATTATGTACATATATTCATAAAATTATATTTTATTATGTATTTTAATAAGAAATTTTGAAATTAGAGCAGGAGTTGTGGTAGAGTTGTACAGCTTGTGATTAAAAAGACGGCGTGTTTAATGGGAAGCTGGAGAAGGTACAAGTTTATTTTTTTGCTTTTTATAAATTCACGGGTAAAATGAGAAACTATATTATATCGGTGGACTTGTTATCGTGGTAGTAGTAGTAGTGGTCGTCCTCTCTATCTCCCTCTATTCTCTGCTGATATATAAACAATAAACTTTTCAAATCTAGGAAGAAAACTCGTATAATTTTTAATTCATGAAGTGAGTCTTGTGTCTAGATCCATCAAGAGGAAACAGTGCACACAAGATTATGTATGATACTGTTATGTTCAGGTATCTCGCACCAGCAGGAAGATACGGAAGATGCGAGCATAGTCAAACGTTACAGGAGGCTCAATTGTCGAGAAACGCGTCAAGAGACAGTGTTCATTCGATTCATGTGACAGAACATGGTGGAAGTGGGACTGGTGGAGGTGGTGGTGGTAGTCTTGGTGTGAGTACCTCTTATTATGGTGGGGGTACTTCTCAGTACCTACCTGTCACTGGAAACGTGTGTGGGGGAGGTTCCGGATTGGGGAGTAGGGAGCCCGCTATAAGGAGACAACATAGTCAGCCTGAGAGCTCTTGCATGTATTGTCAGACACACAGGTACATGTATGTGATTTTTTTTTCTTATTTTTTGGCGTTTGTTCCATCGGCTCCTTGTGTGTTGTCGCTTTGTTTGTGGTGGTTGTGTGTGGACACTGTAATATATATATAGCATCATGTCACTTGTCTTTTTTTTGTTGTATGTGGACACTATGTCGCCTCTTGTTCTATAGTATGTGTGTCTTGTTCACTGTTATTAGTTTGTCTGTCTGTTATCTGCATATAGTATCACGGTACAACAAAAGTATTTTTTTTGTTCCGAAAGTTTGAGAAAGGAATTGGTCAAGTTATGTCGCAATTTATTTTAGAAGACCCGCTTTTTACTGCACCCTTTCAAAATTTACGATTCTCGCCGCTACAAAATATAGGGTTTGGAAATTGCAAACTCAGGTAGAATAGCTCTCTGTAGTATGATTGTTATAATAAATACAAGCTGCAAACCAGAAAATATATTGTCGTGTAATTTAAAAGCAAAATGGTATGAAAACACACACACGTGCACACACACACTATACAGTGAGTGGAGGAGAGAGTATAGAGAAATGCTTTTTAATCCAGATACCTGTCAAAATGTTCAAAGAGAAGAAGAGGAGAACTCTCTCGCGGGAGAGAGAGATAGATAGAGAATGTTAAATGTGCATGCAAGTTATACGCTCTCTGGAATGTAGATAGAAAATACTTACTTTTTATTATGCCATGTTTTCTCATGTCATATTTATTTCAAAACGTTCTTTTTAGAATGAAAATAGGGGATGGGGGAAAGGAGAAATACTTTGGTATGTTGACATTTACAATATTTTTTTTCTCCAAGTCTTTGGGTAACTGAATATTTAATGATTGTTGTTGTGATGTGAGAAAAGCGTATTGTGTAAATTTTTATTTTATTTGGAATTTGTTTGTAGTGTAGAGAGAGATAGTAGTCTTGTGTTTAAAGCCATGTTGTAGGTGTGTGTAGTGGAGGTATCGCGTAAAAATAAAAGGGAAAAAATAGGTAAAAACACTTGCCATGTTCCAGTTATTGTTGTAAACACAATAGTGTTATGATTATAACAAAAAGGATAGTTTTTTTTCACAAAAACGTGTGTTATCCTTTTTTGCCAATTTCCAAAATGTATGCCAGTTTACCACATAAAAGAGGGAAAAGCTTGGGAAAATGTGTAGTAAAAAAGCCAACATGTAAACAGGAAATTGGAGTGACTTTTGACAGTGTGTTGTACAGTCAAGCCAGCAAGCATAACTGAGATGTATATTTGAAGTGAGCGGTTATATTTGGACTGCTGTTGCGGCTCTTTTGTCAGAGAACTAGAATGAGAGAAAAAGTACAAAAAAAACACGTAACAAAATGACGCTTGTCTATGTGTCTACTTATTTTAACAGGTTTTTGCGAGGAAATAGGAAAATTGGAATTGAAAATGGGGTGTAATATGGGGATAGTATTTTTCAGAAGAAAAGTGAATGCGTAATAATTGTGCTGCTGATAGTGAGGAACGTTGATGATTATGAGATGAGAGGAATGAAAAGGGCAGGAAATCTAAAAAAAATTGGCGTGATGTCTACTACGACAAAAAGAACGGGGAGATAGATGATGATGAGTGTAGTTTCGTTTTTGATCATCATCTCTACAGCTTGGTTGTCTAGTTGTCTACAAGCAAAAGTGAAAAGGACGTGGGATTCTTCATAGAACATTGAATGGGATTATTATTAATTATTATTATTATTTACTAAGCACCACTATTGTTTAACATGAACATATATAAGTATACATAAATTTATAGCTGCACATTTTGATATGAATACACTTAATAATTATTCACTCATATATTCGTATTTCCAGTTCATTAGGTGTATTGTCAGTAGATCCTTTTTTTTAAAGTCTGCTGTGCTGCCAAAAAGAGCACAGACGCACACAAATTCACAGTCACACACAAGTATGTAAATTGCGCCTTTTGAAGCACGTTTTGCACAATAATCCCGGGAATGAGATCAATTTGGTAAATCAAGATTATATAAATTATTTTGTTGTAAAACGTAATGATCCTCTGATGATTGACGTAGTTGGCACAATTAACTTTTGAAACTTTTTTAAGCACGTTTTGCACAATAATCCCGGGAATGAGATCAATTTGGTAAATCAAGATTATATAAATTATTTTGTTGTAAAACGTAATGATCCTCTGATGATTGACGTAGTTGACACAATTAACTTTTGAATGGGATGATGATGAATTGATGATGATGAGATCAACGGAGATGATCAAGATTTTACTGTGCATTTTATTGTAAAAACAAAAAAAACTTCCTTTTTTCTATGTGCTACTCACCCTGTCTGATTGGATGTCATGTTGTTTTGATGATGATATGGGTATATCGTTGTTTCGTGTTTTAATGTCACGTGTATGTTTTCTGTTGTATGTGGCACGTTAATTCTCTGTCATTTTATCATGTATGGGCACTTCCGTATTTATATGTGTTTGTAATTTATAAACAAAAATTATTAATAATCAAGTGTGTTTATAAAAATATATGTTTTTAAATCTTTTGTAATTAAAATATTATAACAAAAAAATAAACTCGTTATTGTGTCACTACAGCTCTACATCCCTGCGCCACTTGCGCCCAGATCCAGTCGAAGGGATTGCTGCAATAGCCGCCGACTCGTTAAGATTCAATGGAGCAATTCGACAGTTTAAGCAGGTAAGATATTTTTCTTTGTCTTGTTCCAAATGGGGTCGTTCATATACTTTGTGACAATAATATTATGAGAAGGAGAACAAAATGCCAATATACATACATGTTTATATACAAAATTCATGGAATGAAAGTAAATCCCAAGTTAAAAAGTTCCAGAAAAAAAACTGTAAATATACAAGAATGTCACATAAAAGCAATTTGAGAAAATTCCTTTAATGTGTGTGCCTTTTCCAAGAACATAAAATTCCCATTTTGTATAGTGAAACCACAAACAATAGTAAGCGTATATAAACATTTTATGAGCATACTAAAAAAACGAGAATTTATGAGCCAAAATTTATATACATGTTTTCTTTTTTTATTTTTCTGAGAGGTGTTTCCGCATAGTTTTTTTTGAAAAATATCAAAGGTCGACTTTTGAAATATTTTTGAAATAAAACACAGCGAGTGTGACAGAGGTATGTTATTTGTAGGAAAAGGTGTGAGAACAGAAATATTCCATTTGTTTTTATTTGCATAAAATACAGAGCGTATGCTCGTAAAAGAAGGATTCTATTTTATTATTATTAATTACTCCCGCCCACGCAGAACTACGCCTGGGTATTTTGCAAGCAAATGTCATTAGTAATCTTTTTTATACGTTGAATAATAATAATTTAGATTAGGAAAATGGGAGCTTTTACAAATTTTATTACTTATAAAAAATTTTGTTCTATTTTAAATAAATGCTGACATGTTTATTTCCCCAAATGGTCGTAAACATTTAAGAATTTCTCATAATATTATTTAGTGTAGTAACATGACGAGTAAATTATGTCCTACAGAGATGCACATGCCATTAAACGATTATAAATTATAAAAGGAATAATTTATTATTTACGACATAAAAATCAATCTTGTTCGTGAGCACCTGCCAATAATTCATTTGATAAAAAAAGTCCTTAACCCGAAAAAAAATAATATAACGATTACAATCACAATATATTTCACGCCCACTCTTATTATAAACCCATTAAAAAAATGCCACTATTCGTCGTAAAAATCCATTTACTTTCTTTGTAACTCGGCCACATGCAGAGATTCCAGTGGAATTTTTTATAAAGCACCCACTTTTGATAATGCATTTTAGTGGCGGTTGGTCTACTTTGCGTGTCAACCACATACCAACCATAATCATATCGCTGAAGTAAAAATTATTTTACCCCAGACATCTACTATCAAGGAAGGCGAAGGTTACTCTTTTAGTAATTTACACACTGGCGTTTATAGACAAGTGGTAATAGAGAATTTATGTAGGTCTGCTGCGTTTCAATGGTATTTTTCACCAACATCCCCCTACATTCCTATCAAAATTCGTACCACCTCTGATTACAAAACAATAAAAATTACACAAAATAATAATAATAACAATAATAGCCATGTTCTGGTAGATTTATATATAATTATCGTTCCATGTTCGTACTCTTTAAGAATTACATGCCTTTTTGAAAAGTTAAAGTAGGGTAAAAAATAAATTCTTCTTCGTAGTGTTATTTTTCATGTGTTATTTCGTTTCTCTGGAATGCGTTATTGTTACGTTGAAAAAAGAATACATTTTTTATTTTCGCAGAGCATCTGATTGAAAAACGTTTATTTTTGTTTTTTGAAAAAAACTTTGGTATTTTTTAGGGTAATTATATGAGTTACATGTTTCCAGGCTGAATAATAATAAAAAAGTTATTAAAGTATTTTAGTGAGTTAATTAATTGCGTTGAGAAATCTATAATAATTCGTTTTTTTGATATTATATGTGCGTGTTGAAGAAGTTGAGTGTTATAACCTGCTATAAATATTTTTTGGACAAGAATTCAAAAGCAGTTGTGTGTTTAATCAAACTTTGTGTTTTGTTTTTTGTGCTAAAAAAAGGATATATACCCACCCTTTAATAAAACAAGCGTGTACACTGTACCCCAAGCAAAAAGAAATTACCCCACCCCCAATAAATAATCATTCCAATAAAATAAACCATTTGTAAACCCCACCATATATATCACCCCAGTAAATTCTAATCAAAATAATTCAACTCCATTATTAACTCCCCACCCACCCCCAGCATAATATCCCTCACCCCACCACACGACATTTTTTTTCCAAAACAATCAAAATTAATTTGAGAAAAAAAGAAAATGCCGCTATGTTGTTTGTGTTTATTGTGTTCTTCCTCCGCAGCATACATTGCTTCTTAACCCTTTAACTCTGGCTCAGAGTCGCCGAACCCGATTCCGACGCGCCTATACAACCGAAGTCACTGGAGAAACTGAATCCTCAAGGGTACTAAATTTCACGTCAAACATGGCCAGAACGGTTCGAATACATTTTCTCCAACACACTCATATATTCAAGTAGTAAAAGATACACTCTATCATGTGTATGTAGTACTCTCACCAAGAGATATATATAAATATATATTGTTAGTAGACTAGACAGACTGTATATAAAACAAGGAAAAGGTGAAGAAAAAAAATTACGTATGAAATAAAAAACCCGCCTTAACTCCTTTTTTTATTCACCACGTACAAAAAAACTACTTTTTGCACTACTAAAATATTTAGTTGAAAAAGTCTTATATTTTTCTATTTTTTGATGTTACACAATATCATATTATATAGAGCACCAAGTCGTACGTAGTGTAGTGCGCACTATCAAACTACTAAAAAACGTAGCTATTTTCAGAACAATTTTTTTTCTATCTATATATATTTTTTCTACTCTATTCATCAACGTAGCTGTTATGTTGTGCGTTCAACCGGACTAAGAAACGTCATCGCTCTATAAAAATAAAAATAAAATTCTGCTCGGTATTTTTTTATTCACCACGTACAAAAAACTACTTTTTGCACTACTAAAATATTTAGTTGAAAAAGTCTTATATTTTTCTATTTCTTGATGTTACACAATATCATATTATATAGAGCACCAAAAGTTGTAGTGTAGTGCGCACTATCAAACTACTAAAAAACGTAGCTATTTTCAGAACAATTTTTTTCTATCTATATATTTTTTTTCTTCTCTATTCATCAACGTAGCTGTTATGTTGTGCGTTCAACCGGACTAAGAAACGTCATCGCTCTATAAAAATAAAAATAAAATTCTGCTCGGTAGTGGCATATAAAATAATTATTTTTATCGCGACAATGCATTTTTTTAATACTTTACATCCATTTTATTTTGCAAAAAATAATAATAATCAGTTGGATTGTTCCAAAATAAATCCTAATCTTTTTTCCATTTGGATGGAGGAAAACATAGCCAGCCTCTTGGGAAAGATTTTACACAAAAGGTTCTTGAGTGCCTTGACCTCTTGAACTTTTTTTCTACTTCCCTGGAATACTATAATGGCTATATGAGCTTTAGTAGTAACGTATTATTATGTATCTATCTAGTAGCTATTTTATGTAAGAAGGAACAATAGACCGATTTCCGGAAGAAGAAAAAAAAGTAATTTCTCAGAGTAAACAATGAGAACAAGAGTCTTTTGTTTTGATAGAGTGAAGAGTTTGTTGTAGGTTGACTCGGAATCAGACTCTGATTGAAAAGAAATGAACATCATCCCATCATCGAATAAATTGATTCAAGATTGTATATATTTTTTTCTATTCACTGATTTCTCCAGTGCCGATGGTTGACATTAGGACAATGACAATAATAATAATAGTTGTCCCCGATTTTCGTGAAAAAAATCCATTTGTGTATTTAATTTTTTAGAAAACAGAAAACCTGTACCAAAAAAATCATTTTGAGTCTTTGTTGTTGAGAAAATGTTGTCACCTTATTCTTTCCGCCCACTTTACTTTTTTTAGCAGACTATTATTCATCTTGAAAATTGTAGTACCCAATATTCCGCTTTTTGTTGACAGTCAACTTGTAAGAAATAAGAAAATTGTCGAAGGAAATTAATTTTTGATTTTGTGATCTTTAGAAATCAGGTAGACTAAAAAAAAAGTTGTGTGCGTAAAAAATTGTGAAAACAAACTATAGAAAAGCCTTTTTACCCTGAAAACCCAATCAACCAGGCACATATATTTAAAATAGGCTTTCTTTCGTAGCCCCCTACCAATAAAACGTATTTGACAAGAAAAGAGAAAACTTTCCAAAAAAGCTTGTACGCTAATAAGCTTGATATAAAAAGATTGTCATATTCAGGCGCTTTTCATGTTGCTGATTTTGATGCTTTTTCTACACGCGCTGCTTCCTGCTGCCTGCTGCTGCTGCTGTGGTTTTGCAAGTTTCTGCTTTTGTGTCGCTGCTGCTTTTGATGCTTTTATAACAAGGTTTACAAAATTTTGCATTCTCAACTCACCCCACGCAAATAACTTTGGGGTTTTCACAAAAAGAGTAATTTCTTGGAAAGCTCAAAAGTGTCAGGATAGTTTTAATGAAACAAATAAAATGTTTTAAGATAACTAATCTTAAAACGTCTGGAAAACTTTTTTCTGACAAACTACCAAACCACTGATAAAGCTTCTCTACTAAAACATTTCACACACAAGTCTTTTTTATCGGCGTAACTTATCTTGTTCATATTATCCAATCATATTTTTTTCTCTTTTCCACTCATCCTCCAGTCAAACCACGTCCGCCCCCAAGCGGCACGCTCAAAAACTCGAACAAACGCTCACGCCATCAAAAAGTGATCGCAACGAAAAAGCGTAGCGCTCTGCAACTTCCAACAACATTCCGTGTTTGCAAAAGCCTTGCACTTGACAAGATTCCCTCAAGAGAACGTTTACGAGCTCTCCGAGTAACAACAGGAAACCCTTTTTCTCGTTCAAAAAAAATGCACCCATTTAAACAACGACTCCTTTGAAAAAAATGACTCCTCTCCAAAAATAATAATATAAAACTCGTTCCATCTTCCAAAAAAACTGACAGCAAACATATGAGTTCCTTTCAAAAAAAATATTGTACTTTTGCATAAAAATATATCTTGGTTTGCATAAAAAAAAGAATCTTGTAACATAATAACCTGGTTTTTCTACAAAAAAACTCGAAAAGAAAGGACCACTATGAGTCTCCTGCCAAAAAAACTTGTTTTGAATATTAAGAATTGCAACTGCTGCGATATGCTGTCGCAAAAGCACAAAAAAATATGAGTTGTGCCATAAGCATATGTGTCATTTGCAAAAACTTGTTATCTCATTGCACCAACTTTAGCAACAAAAAAAGCATTCAGTGTATTTTAACACGACAAGCATGAGGATGATGTCAGATGTATTGCAAGTAGTACATCTTTTTGGAATATATTTTTTTTCTAAAATGACTATACTTCAAAAAGATTTGTGAAATGGGTTGTATAGTGTTGCGAGTTGATGGAGAGTACACTTTTTTATGTGAAATTTATGTCACAAGTCATTATGGGTCTGGCTAGAGTGGGAGTCTATTTTTGAAAGTGAATTCACTGAAAATTTTCCATACCCTTACCAATACCAGCACTACTACTACTACCACCACCACCACGTCGCCCGTTCAACTTCAACTAATGAACTACCGTATGCGACCAGCATGTAATGTAGAGAAAACCCTATAAAAATTATTACTCGGATCAACAAGCGTTAATAAAGCGGAAGGAAATGTGCATT
>JAITYZ010000677.1:3160-15937 GCA_027744595.1 Paronellides praefectus
TGTTATACATAAGTTGTATACAAAATCGGGCGCCATCTTGTGGTTTTCGTTCTTATGGATAGTTCATATGTACCGGTAACATGTTTTTTTACTTTCAAGGAAGTAATTAATTAAAAGTGAAAAAAAATTATTTTTTTTAAAACGTTTTTCAGATATAAAATGTTGTTAAATTGCTGGACCATAAGTCCCAACACAAGCCCATCATTTGCGGTTTTGACACAATATTTTGCTGACCAGAGACGTGGTGCTTATACATTTGTCAACGAATTGCAAGGAGTAAATGACTTTCCCGAATCCCAAGAGGAAACAAAGTTTTAATATGTTGCAAGAAGAAAAAAAATCAAATATATGTTATAAAATACAATTTGCTCAATTTTGCATATGACGTAAATATTTATAAGTATAATTCCCATTTATAATTTTCACCGTTGCCGCTTACTTCAATTGAATTGAATTTGAAAAGCGATGCGAGTGATCGCATCGCTTTCTAAATTTAATTCCAAATACAAAATTACACAGATGTACTTCAGCAATGACGAAATTCACGGTATCAGTCAAACTTTATTTTCAAGATTTTTTGTTTCAATAATATATAACAATAACTTTAACGGTCACTGAGGGAAAATGCAAAAATACATAAAAAATGATATTATATCCTAATGATTGTATTTTTCCTGAATTGTAACTTATAATACATTAAGTATTCTTAAATATGACACAATTTTTCTACTTGATCCTTTTTACATAAATTTTCTGGCTTACGGTAGGCATATGCATGATTTAAAATGCAACTGTCAGTTTTACCCATTTCACTGCCATTAGAACACCTAATTACAATAACAAAAATTACAATATTAACCAGGGGTTTGAATGATCCAACATTCGGCCTGCTAGGCAATCGGTATTGCCTGGTTTTGAGTGAATATAGTTATATTGCTGTCTATAAGTACACATCGGACTTCACCATACGTATTATTTAGGCAATAGTGGAACTGTAAAAATATGTGGCCAATTCGTCACTTGAAAAATATGCACCTCACAAATCCAGTTCATCTCAAGGAATATATNCACCATACGTATTATTTAGGCAATAGTGGAACTGTAAAAATATGTGGCCAATTCGTCACTTGAAAAATATGCAGCTGACATATCCAGTTCATCTCAAGGAATAATTTGTTAAATTATCTAACCGGCAATTTGAGTACTTTGATATGATCAAAGACGCATCGCGCTTCGATATACGTAATATTCAGGCAATAGTGGAACTGTGAAAATATGTGGCCAATCATTACTTGAAAAGGTGCGGCTAAGATATCCAGTTCATTACGAAAAAACAAGTTTTTAAATTATTTAAACGTAAACTTTACCGTTTTAACTGATCCGTCATCTGGCCTGCTCGGCAATCGTTATTGCCTGGTTTTGAGTGAATATAGTTATATTGCTGTCTATAATGTGTGTATTTTATATCGTTGAATGAAGTAAAAGCAAATTTGATTTCATACATCAAATTGTTTCGAAATTCGGTTTGAGTGTTGCGCTGTTATTAGCTGTAAGTACGATTAGATCGAACGTATAAAGTAAATCTGGTTATTTAGCCATTTGTAAAGTGTTACTTTGGAACATTCTCTTAAACGGTAACCAAATTCATTTTTATACTTCAAATGAATTGAATTTTCGGTTGGAGTCTCGTAATATTCTTTGCGGTAGAATACACATTCACCAAATGTATTAATCTGGCAATGGTGGAACTGTAAAATTATGTCCTCAATCACTACTTAAAAACATACGCACTGACATATCCCCTTCATTTCGAAGAGTAATGTTTTTAAATTACTTAAACGGGAATTTGAATACCTTGACATAATCAAGTACACATCGGACTTCACCATACGTATTATTTAGGCAATAGTGGAACTGTAAAAATATGTGGCCAATTCGTCACTTGAAAAATATGCACCTCACAAATCCAGTTCAATTCGTCACTTGAAAAATATGCAGCTGACATATCCAGTTCAGCTCAAGGAATATTTTGTGAAATTATCTAACGGGGAAATTGTGTACCTTGACATAATCAAGTACGCATCGGACTTCACCATACATATAATGTAGGCAATAGTGGAACTGTAAAAATATGTGGCCAATTGTTCACTTGAAAAATATGCACTTGACATATCCAGTTCATCTCATGGAATATATTGTTAAATTATCTAACGGGGAATTTGAGTGCCTTGACATAATCAAGTGCACATCGGACTGCTGTCTATATTGCTATATTGCTGTCTATAATGTGCGTATTTTATATCGTTGAATGAATTACAAGCATTTGATTTTGTTGTATGTTTAAATAAATTGCACTGGGCTGGATAGTTGGCGTCAAAACACTCCAATCACCTCTTAATAATTTTAGGAAAATTGCACTGGCCTGGATAGTTGGCGACGAAACACTCCAATCACGTTTCTGTTTCAAAATTTGGTTCGAGTCTCGCGATGTTATAAGATATTGGTGGGATTCAATCGTAATTGGTTTTCAGTAATCGATACGCTTAACCTTTGCTTTGCCGAGTTCTAAAACCAGCGTTCCGAGTAATTCTCGGAGGGAAGGGCAGGAAAACATTTTTTGAAGCGACACTACAGAAGCAATTGTTATTTTGTAGTCTGGTTTTAGTTATCGACACTAAGGACGTTTTCGTAGTCAAGTTTAAAAACCAAATCATGGGAGAAGATGGAAAGATTATTTTTTTATTTTATTATGTCATTGTAATGTAAAATAGCTCATTCGAAACGTCTTATTTAGCAACATAACGCGTAGGATCGGAAAGGTGTGGTGCTTGTAACACCAACTCTGTGGTTATGTGTTGTGTGAAGGAGAAGAGTGTGTGAGTAAACATTGCAAAAGTTATGTGACAGTGACTGGGATTGAACCAGCACCCTTTGGCTATGGCCGCCAATGCTCTACCTATTGAGCTACATTGCCACCATTTGCGAACTGAATACTCACATTAGCTACCTGTCTTGCGAGACATCAACTCCTCTTTTTAAGTGTTGACGTTCGACGTCAATCACCAGTTTCTTTGCACCAGCCCTGGACCCACTTACTGTTTGTACAGGCTGATGGGCTTCTGTATGAGGAAGAAATCTTACGAGAGGAAAAACCCCGAGCTACTTACCTGTCGACGACAGCCTGTTGTGACACTACAAATCATAATACAACAAACAGCCTTAAAACTTTTGTATGGTAGCTAATTTCTGCTGCTCATTTTTCTTTTTATGATCCGGATATTTAAAACTGCTTTTCTTGTACAAACAAATGGATGGTTAATGAACAATGGTTGATTTACTAACTGAAAAATCCCATAAATTCTACACACTTGTTATTTAAGCACACGCGTGTCAAAATTTACTAAATCATGTAATCATAAATAATTCAAAATAACAATGCCCATCCAAATGTTAAATATACGATAAAATCTAACATTACAGCATCAGACCGCATCAATGGAAATAAATGTTTCGTAATTGTTGCCTAATATTAAAACCACGATTATTGGATAATAAATTATTATGTTTAACAAACAATTCTCAGTCCACATTTTTGAAGCTGATATTCAGGACTAAAAGATCCAACAGAATTTTTAATTCAGTATCACAATTACAGCATAATCTTTCCTAAAAAACCGCTAAGCAGCCATTTTTTACGAGAAAAAACCATGACATTCTACGCAATTTTCTCATATATCTTCGTTGACCTGATTGCCATGACAATGGCCCAAGGGGAAACAACTACCACGACAGAGTACGGTATTACAAGTTTTGCAAATGGAATGTGGATTTTTATTATTATTTTCAAAATGAATAAATTTATTCAAAAAGTTATTTATCTCAATTTTTACAGTGCTAGTACTTGGCTTACCCGACGAACACGACCTCCATGCAGACGAACTACTACAGCTGCGACCATTACGATTACCGCTGCGGGTTGAAGTTCAAAAACTGACCGCCTCGGTTCGACATGTTACTACAGAAGTGCCAGATACTGAGGAAATCATAATTTGACGATTGAAATGCCCACTTAAAATATTAATTATCTGCACCTTTTATTGAAATCGCAAATCCTTTATAAAAATGTAATAGCCAAATCAATTGAATAAAAATAAAAATACACGTTATCCTGACTCGCCAATAAATACAACGTCAGAAGCATTTTTATTAAGGACGAAAGTACAGTTTATAATGGAGACCTAAGTAGTGTTCAACTTTGGCATTAACTCACAAGTTAGTTTACTTGGAATAGCTTTAGGGAACAAAGATGAAATTCTCGTCTGGGAGCATGTAAATAAAACTGTAAGCGTCCAATCGCCATCATTGTAACAAATAAAATTTCAGTCAGGGAAAGAGATCAAAAGTTATACTGGCAAACCAATATTTATGCGAAGTCTCAAAGGGTTTTTGAAGACAACTCGTATCACATTTAGCCAAAATTTGTACTTTGCTTTTTCATGTGAATAATTTTTTTTAGTTATTCGCATAGAACAAAGAAGAAAACAAACAGTACAAAGCTAATATTTAAAATAAATATATTTCCTTGACTTGTTTATTTTCTGTAGTAAGGTTGAAGGAGGATTTTTTCCAATTAATTAAAAAGATTTGTTTCAAATTTGGACGAGCATATCTACTAAAAATTGCAGGAAATGAGGGATGTTGAAGGCTGAGTCAAATATCGATGACATTTAAGATCTTAAAAATGACTAAGAATCTACTTGACATCACTTTTATGTGAGGTAAACAATGCGAAGAAATGTCATTGCAGAGCTGTTTAATTTTTAATAACATTCTGGGTAAAAAATGTATATTTAATATTACACAATATAATATTAACTATAGTACCTTGAGCAATCTCATTTAAATTGGTTTTTGATTTTTATGCGTCATTGTCTGTTTAAAAGCCTTTTGTACTAAAAACGTAACTAAATTTATAAAAATTATTCCGATTACCAAAAACCCTAAGGTTGTACATATCTGCAACTGTCCACAATTGCTACATTTTGGTTGCAGATATGATTCAAAGATACGCAATAATCGATGAAATGAAACGTTTGTATGGCAGCCAAATGCAGCTATACTCATTTATCAATTTCCAAACCGGAATATTTTAAACAGCTTTTTTCCTCATACATATCATATTATAATTGATTTATGAACACATTTATTAACTGCAATGTCACATAAATTATACCCACTTTCAAATTAAGCACACGCGCGCCAAAATTCAATAAATCATGTTATCTTAAATAATACAAAGTATCAATGCCTGTCAAAATATTAAATATACTATAATTCTGAAGTTGTAGCAACAGACGGCATCAAAGAAGAATAATGTTTTGTAATTGTTGCCAAATATTGGAAACTAAATTAAAAGATTTTAATGTTTAGCAGATATTTTTGAAGCGGATGCTCAGAACTATAAAAGCCAGCAGAATTTTTTAATTTGATATTACAATCCCAACAAAATCTTCCCAAAGATAAGTGAATTTACCAGCCGAATTTGTTAATCGCCAGAAACACCATGCGATTCTACGCAATTCTCTCATTTTTCTTCGTTGCTCTGATTGCCATGACCATGGCTCAGGGGGACACAACTACCACGACAGGGTAAGATATTAAAAGTTTTATTAATGGGAAGGTGGATTTTTCATTATTTTCAAAATAAATAAATTTATTCAAACAAATTTTTATCTATATTTTTACAGCGGAAGCACAGTGCGTACCCGTCGTACAAGACCTCCATGCAGGCGGACTACTACAGGCACAACTACTACTGTTACCGCTGCTGGTTGAAGTCCTCACAAGGTCAACAACTGGTGCTTGGGTTCAAGATGTGACTGTTTCAGTGCCAGATACTGAGGCTGTTATAACTTGAAAAATGAAATGTCCACTTAAAATACTAATTATATTGTTCATCAAAATATCAAAAATCCTTCATGAAGTTGAAGGGCTAAATCATTTGAATAAAATTTGACCTAGTTGAAATAGCATTACAAAACATTTGACCGCAGAATATTTTGAAGAAAATGATTACTCCTATCAAGTTCATGCTTCATGATAACAAACCAGAACCCTATTTTTGAGTAGTTGCGCTTATTTTATATACTGAAATAACATTTTATTGCAACCTGAATACATTTCATCCCTTTGTAATTTCTTTTTTGTATTTGCAAACGTCTGATAATTTCGAAATGAATGAATACATAAATTAATTATTCATTTACCACGCAACGCGCTCTTAGTTTAAAGGTGCCTGATTTAGTAGCAAAGTTTTTTTTATTGTCTTTACGGCACGACTTATACAAGGCTGCCTATTTATAATCGTCATTGCTTCCTTCACCTTCGCCTTTGAAGTAGAATATATTCGAGGCAAATTGCCAACAATTTTGTAAAGTAGTAGACATATTCCCATGATACAATGTGCAAGAAGCATATATCCAACAGGAGATTTAATCTTGAGTGATTTTGGGGTTGAAAATGATTTGGTGTTTCTGAAATACAGTCCAATCCTTACCGCTTGACTTCTCTCGCTTGAAACTGTTAGCCTGTCAAGTTTATGCATCCAACCAATTTCCAGCCATTTCTGAGCCCTTTTCGCAAATTCTTTTGAAAGATAAGACCAAATTCGTAAGGTCGTGTCAACGTTCACTTTCATCCATTCTGTATATTCCACTGCTTGACAAACGTATTTATCTTCAAATTCCACAATCTCTTTGCCCAGTATATAGAAAAAAGCTGCATTTCCACTATGCCCCAACACAGTTATCTTGTATTTTGCCATGGCATCAATCAATTCTGTGCTCACTTGGAAACTAAGGTCTTTTAATGCGTCATTATTCTCGCAATATAAAAATTCAATAATTGACCGTCCCCCAAATATATTTAAAGATCTGGGCAAATAACTTGTGAGTAAAGGCATTACCATCCCGCAAGGATTGTTTATCCACAACTTGTATCCATCATCCATCAAAAGTTTCGAAAATTGTGGAAATGGTATCAAGCGAAAACAGTCGGAGGATAGTGCACTTTGGTAAGAAAGTGATAATATCGTTGCACTGCACAGGTAAAAGATGATATATTTCCGAGTTATGCTTAAAGGTAAATGGCATCCCGATAAAACCCCAAAACAGATCAAGAGTTTTCCCAAAATGTCTCAATAAAACGAAATGGTATAAAAATATGATTGTTGCCAAAGCTTTCCAATAGGATGGGTGGATAATCGAGACAAAGCTAAACTCAAAGTGGAGCATTTCATATGCATATCCACAGAAAATCATGTAATCAATTGCGGGATGGTGAAAAGTAACAAACTTGTCCCGTAACTTTAGTTTTGTGTTGGGTACTTTTTGTTCCAAGTTCTCCCATGTCACAATTTGGAGAAACCAGTCTTGATTTAGAAATTGCTCCGAAGTTTGTAATTCCATCTCCGTCGAAAATGTAAAATTAAGGACGGACTGCAGCGGCGACAAAAACAACATGTAAGTTGAGTTACATTCCCTGACTCCCGTTAAAAACTTGTCTCGGCCAAATTTATAGTTGGAGAATAATTCTAAGCAAGGCAACCAGGAATCAGTGTAAAGTCGGATTAAAAGGCTTTTGAGTTGTGCATTGTTACCATATCCATTCGAGTTTACGACATAATCAAAATAAACCAAATCTTCCAGAAAAAATATTTGGTTGTTTGGTGGAGGTTATTTGGGCAAAATGGGCAAAATAGAGTAATTGCATATGTTTCGTCGAAATATGCGAATGGGGCGTTGAATGCAGCTCCTTCGGTTTTCATTAGACTTGTTGTAAAGTTGGCAATGGTATTTTCGGTGAATGAGAGCAGCTCCGAAAATTGTAAAAACCAAGTTGTTTCCGATGTTGCAAAACCAGATCGATGGATGGCAGAAATTGTGTCGTCAACTGAGCTGGTGTACAAAACAAATAATTTGCAGTGATTATCTCCAAGTCGTCGGATGAACCTCAAATAGCCATGATTTATTGAAATTGGCATAATTTCGTAGGCTTCAAATGAAAAATCCATGGAGTCCACTTTGAAGAGAGTGAATACATTTGGCTCGATATCAAATTTCTTTTGATTGGAATTCTGAATCGAAAAATTTAGCTGGGGGTTGTAATTCGAGGAAACATTATTTGATGTTACTACGTTTATTAAACAACTGGTTTTTAGCTGCAACGGAATCCAGTCGTATTGATGCTGAGCAGAGAAATGCACTAGCAGCAGTAATATTGCAGTTGAAACTTGACGAATGACATTAAACGACGTCATATTTATATTTTATTATTCAAATACTTTTTTTGTATGTTTCCGGGAAATTTAATGCATTTATTCAAACAAATTTCCGATTAGTGTACTTGAGCTGGTACTATTTAGAAATGGTAAGTTTGAGCTTGTAAATTCTAAACTTTAAAATGTTTTTTTAAATAAGCAACTCGGTTATTACTTTTGCACGGGTCCTAATAATTATTTATTTCTGCAAGTTTTGAACTTTATATTGTTCCTCTGGACAACATTATCGTATCGTGTTATTATTTTAAGTTGTTATTTTAAATAATATTATAGTACAGTATGAGCATGCCAGCAACATTTCCTAAAACGTTATATAATTAGCAGCCCAACTCATGTTTTTTACATGTCCATAAAAACAACAGTTTTGTATCGCTGAATCTACAAAAGTGTTTATTATAACTCTGCACTTTATTGTAAAGTATGTATTAAATTAATTGCATGTCATTTATTCAACATAAGCAAATATACAAGGTTCATAGGATATACGAAATTCAATATAAACCAGTTTCCAACTTATTGCGTTGAATAAGGTATTTTAAATGTTTTTTACCTACGTGCTTACCTGCGCACTTGTACTATAATTTTGTGTATGTATTTAGCCATTTAAGAATGTTTGAAACTTTATATGAGGCAATTATAGATATATCGGAAATACCTCCAGGCAACCAAACGTTATTGTTTGCACTTTGAGAGAAATCGTTGCCACGGGGTTTGTCAAGCAGCAAAATAAAACATTGAATTAAGTACTCATTATTTTTTAGAACAAGATAAAAGCACGTGTTTACGGTTGTGACAAGGCTAACAAACTGACTCAAGGAGCCTGATTAATTTAGGTTGCATTCATAGGGTTATTGTGAATGTTTTAATTATTTCGTGTAAATATTCTACACATCAAATTTCGGTTTAATGGGAACGTTCATATGGTGTGTTCTCAAGGCAGGCATAATTTTCACCTGCAACTCAACCACGTATTTATTATTCAATTTTCGCAAATAATATTTTTGTATTTAACTGTGGTGTTAAGTTGGAAAGCTAGATTAGCTCTGTCGATTAATGAAGTTAAGGTTTTCCGGGAACACTTTTCCCATAAAATGACACTTGAGGTTAATTATTGAGTTTGGTGTTCAATAGCCTTTGACGGGCCAAAGGACACTCCATACCATATGTTTGGAGATAATGTATAGTATCATAGTATGTAGAAAGTCTTGAACAAGTAATTACTAAAATCACATTAAAACTATAACTATTTTTTGGAAAAAATTGACACCTATTTTTCATAAGGCTTTTCATGAGCAAACTCTAATTTTGTGACGTCACATAATGTGACGTCACATAATGTGACGTCACATAATGTGACTCACATTTCCTAAATTGTTTTTCTTGCGATTTGGTTTTTTATTCACACACAGAAAGTTGACTTTACGGCAAAAAGAAGGAACCCCAGAGCTACCAAATTCATAGAATATGTGCACTATGAGAGTTTGGAAAGGTATAGTTCAGTAGCATTATTCAGTAGGTCAGTTAAAAAGTTGTGCCTATTCATATTTATTTTTATTATATTTTTAAACAAACTTATGAAACGCCTTTCAAATTTCCAAAAAATATTTTATTAATAACAAAAACAAATTACATTATAACAACACACAAAATGACAGGTGATATTATAAACTTAAAATGACCTAAAGATTTTAACTGTATCATATCACGAGTTTCATTTTTAAAGAAAAAAAACAATATATTTACGTATCTTGGTCGGTTATGGTGAATTAATTAAAGGATTTGAGTAGTATTAACAATTAATATTAGGTATTAAAATAAAAATGATTTGGAAATATTGAGAATGATATATTTGAAAATGGGTATTTTCATTTAATAAATATAAATTTAAAACTAAATTATAACAAAGGTAAAGTATTAAATAATTGTTTTGAAAACAGTTTAAAATTAATTTAATTAATTAGTTGATAAATGAGCATACACCCACGCATTTATGGGGGGAGTAAACTTAATTGTATAGTAAACTTTGTGACGGAAACGTTCTTTGTTTTGAGATGTAAAATAAAAATATTAATTTATAAAAGCTGCTCTCTTTCTTTAAAAAAAAGATCATTGCCTTTTTGCATTGTTTCTTCAGAGCTGCGTACTACTGTGTTCTTTCCCGTGATTGCTGTTCTGGATCATGGGAGCTACTCTGCTCACCTGTCAATTCAACCACCTGATAACTTGCATCATGAAGAGAATTTTGTATGGATTGTGGTAAAAGCATTTGTTGTTGGTTTTGAAGTTGATGGTCAAGTGGAGATGTACAAGGAATTGTGGAGGAATAGCTTGGTGGAGGAGTGTGCTCCTGGTTCCCTGTACCGTCACCAGATGCCAAGGTACAAATCGTTAGCGTGCTTAATCCATTGATACTTTGTCTTGTTCCCAAACTCCCACGACTGCGTCTCAATCTTGTCAGCCGCATTCTTCTTTTCATTGTCTCCTGCTCTGCCCAGGCGTACACCATCAGGATTTCCATAAATCGGATAAAAATGTTTATAAAGGCGGCAGAGTTCATTGTTGGGCAGCGAATTCCTCCAAGGTCCATCCCAAGAATGACAATGGTCACCAGAGCGAGATATGTCATCATTGAAGAGAGCCAAAAACGGATTCGTCCCAGTTTTTCCTTTTGAAGAAAAAACCAACAAAAAATAAATAAAAAATAAATAAATGGAGACTTGATTTGATAAATAAAACTCACATACCTGTCTCGCCCCTTCAAATAGGTACAAAGCTAAAACCATCTCCATCGCAAAGAGCAGCACAATAACGTACATGACCCCATGAACCACATTTTTGGCGTTGCAGAGGTCATTGGGAATGGGCACAAGTGCCGCAGCCCATGTGGGTTCCATGGCGAGAGCGTAGATATAAACAGTCAATTCCAAGGAGAGATCCAATCTGCCACAAAAATAATAATAATTTATCGATTTAAAAAAAATTAAATGTAATGTTAAATATCATTAACTTAATTTTTATGTAATTAATTTGGTCTCACAATTTCTATTAAGGCAATCAGTAAAACACCGCTTTTCCTTGTGAATAGACAGGTACTTTTGTGTTCCCCATCTGCCGGGTTCTCCACCGTAAAATCCCGTGGACAAATTATTGGTGCAGCAGGAGCCATCATTTTTACTTCTTTTTTTAAATCTTTAAATCAAGACTTCCAGGCCTACCACAAATTATAAACTGATTTGCTAACTATTTTTTAAATAATAAAGTTCACCTTGCTCACTACTCCACTTTCAAATTACTACTAAAGCTCATTTCCCGTTTATAAACTTACTTAAAACTAAAAAAATGCCACTTTCCCTAAAAACCAGTCGGTTGGACACTGGACTGCAGCATTGAATTGAACTTGAATCTTAGCAACATTTTATTGTAAAAAAAAAAAATTATTTTTTATTTGTTTTTATTCAAATGGAAATTATAATGCAAGCTGTGTATACAAAGTAAACAACATATTTTTTCCTTTTTCTTGTTTTTTGTTCAATATTCAACCACATCAACAACAAGACAATCTACTTGTGTACACATTTAAATTAAGTTAAAAAGTCAAGTAAACTAATTAAAAGCAATACATTAACTGCATATGAGAAAGAGAAGCGTATCCTCTTCGTGCTCACATTTTTAATAAATATTTGTCATTAAATTAAGCTCTCTCCTTTGCTCTACTGTCGCCGTCTCTCTGATGCAATTGTTTTGAGGTCAGTGTCAGTTATCGTGAAACGAAATGACTCAAGCAAATACTTCCCAGTGCATTCCAGTTCATTTATCCCAATCTTCCAGAAAGTGAGCTCACTTCATTTCTTCCTGCTTGGTAAACAAATTGATAACATGTTGCTTTCATAATAAATAGTGTGCATAAATATTTTTGGATGCTGGAAAGGCATGGGGTTGTTCATGTATCACATCAGCCTCTATGCTTAAATTTATACTGACCTTATGGAGTGGGGTTTAAAACTGAAACGGTACAAAAAAATTTATCATTTAAATCCGTCAAAATCCATCTAAACAAGTTTGTATTATTAAAATTTACGTGAATCGTGAATGACCCCATTAAGAATGCATACATTATATACACAAATAATTAGTAAACAAGTTTATTATGCATAAAAGCTACAATAAAAATTTTATCAAATTTTGGATGCGAGAGAGTCAAAAGTCAACAAAAAGGAAAACTTGATGCCGAGATGGATTCAACAAGCGTGTTATATGGTTATATGGGGGCTTCCTTCCTATTGACAACAGCAGCAGTAGCAGCGGCCTCACATTTTATTTTCATAATAATAATATATTGTTATGCATAATAATCATGATCAATAATAACTGGATGAGGAAATGTACTTTTTATGACAAAAACATTATGGTGGCATTAAGCAGTAGATGTTAAGTAGCAT